>LPNX010983154.1:2522-77796 GCA_001517045.1 Pseudotsuga menziesii | reverse complement strand
ACGTGACAAACATTGGTGTATTGATCTGTGATCTGTTTGTGTGAAGCGGCTATTCTTGGTGTTCGGTCCTTTGGGAGTACCCTGTGTACCCTAACAGTTCAACTATCTCTTCACTTACATTCAAAGGTTCTGGCGGTGAAGAGGATTCTTCAACTTCCACTGCTACTAGGGGCTCTTCTTGGAACCGAACACTCCTTTCAATGAAGGATTTGTTTGTGGTCAAATTGATCAGCTTGTAACCTTTTGAATCTTTAGAGTACCCAACAAATAGACACTCTTGGCTTTGGGGCTGCAAAGCCTTCCTCTTTTCTGTTGGAATTCTAGCCCAAGCCCTTGAGCCAAAAATCCTGAAATGGGTCACATCTGGCTTGTGCCCACTCCATGCTTCGAAAGGAGTCATACCATAAAGATATTTATGAGGAACCCTATTCTGGATATAGGCTGTATATTTTGTAGCTTTGGCCCAAAACTTCGATGGCAAAGTCTTAGCCTCCATCATGCATGTTTCCATCTCTTTCAGTGATCTGTTCTTCCTCTCAGCAACACCATTCTGCTGTGGTGTGTAAGGGATATAATGCTGTATCTGAATACCTGCATCTACACAATATTGAATGAACTCAAACTTGAGATACTCACCACCATTGTTAGATATGAGGACTTTGAGTTTCCTCCCATACTAGTTTTAAGCCAAAGCCTTAAAGACTTTCAAGAGGCCATAAACTTCAGACTTGTGTTTTAGGAAGTAAACCCAACAATACTTGGAAAATTCATCTATGAATGTCAATGCATATTTGGCTTGAATCATTGACATATGAGGAAATGGGCCAGCAACATCACTGTGGATCAAATCAAGAGGTGCAGAGGTTCTCTCATTACTAGCTTTCTCAAATTTATGCTCTGGGTGTTTTCCTAAGATGCAACCTTGACAGAATCCTTTGGAAAACTTAATATTTGGTAACCCTATGACCATTTCTTTTTATCTAATATCATAAATATACTTGTAATTGAGGTGGCCAAATATTTCATGCCAAATATTGCTTGCCTCATTAGCATGAATCAGAAGAGAAGAGGGGTTTGAGTAGGGTAGGAAGTGTGAGAACATGTATACCTTCGAAGTGTGATTTGCAATTCCTTTGCAATGACGTTACCACTTGATATCTCTGTGATCTCAACTTCATCAAGGGAGAATATGACCTTATTTGGAGACCCTATGTGGGTCATCTGGTACACCAATAAGAGGTTAGAGGAAAGACCTGGAGCCTACACTACATTGCTGAACTTATCATGGTCAAGATAAATCCTCCCTTTGCCCAAAATTTCAGTGAGAGAGTCATCTCCCAGTATAATTGGTGGACCTTTCAACATGTCAAGTGAGGTGAATTCCTCATTGGTCGAAACCATATGTCTTCAAGTTCCAGAATCAATGATGAAACTAGGTGAGCTTGTTGTGCCAGCAACCAATGCATGAACTCTCTCTCTGTCTTCTGAATTTGATCCTCCTTCCATCTTCTTCGATATATTAGGAAGGGAGATGCCATTCTTTTCTAGGATTTGGGTCAGCATGTCTATTTGCTTCTTCATGCAGGAGCTTTCAGAATGATTTCCCTTACTGCAGTATGTGCACTTGCTCATTTCTCCTTTGTTCTTCTTCTTCTAGAAGTTCTTCTTGGAACCTTGAGGCTCCTCTGGAGACTTGTTCTTGTCTCTCTTTTGCTCAGGTGGCTTCTTAGCTTTATTCTTGCCTTTCGAATCCACCCTCAAATCTCCAGCAACCAGAGATTGGTCTTTGGAAGGTTTGATGGTGCCCATCATCACCAATTTATCTTGTTCTTGTGTGAGAGATTCCATGAAATCTGCAAGGCTAGGAATTTTCCAAGCTTGAGATGTCAACTTTGTGGCATAGAAGGTCAATACAAACACTGAATAGTAAGGGACAATATTTGAGAGTATGGACAAAACTCGTTGCTCATCCTTCTTTTCGATCCCACACTATTTTAGCTACAAAACAAGGGCTTTGAACTTGGAAAAATAGAGTTGCAGGGATTCAAAGCTATTGGGACTCAGGGATATCAATTCATTTTCAATTTGATGTCCCCTCATCTTATCTATCTTACCAAAAAGATCAACAAGATTCTTCCATACTTCATTTGGTGATGCTAATCCATCAAGATGGAAAAGGAGGTCTTTGGATATGCTCAGACATAGGAGACCATAGGCCTCATACCTCCTGTTGTGCCATTTAATCTTATCTGCAGTTTCATTGGGATCTTCTTCTATTTCCATAATAACTCTATAGAGGCCTTTCGCTCTCAACAATATCTCCATCTCTGAATTCCATTCAAATAAGTTAAATGGAGTCAATATGATATTCTGAGATTGATACATAGCTCAGAAATTGTCCCTTCAATCAGCAGAATGCTCCCAGTCAATGATCTCAAACCTGCAATAAAAAATTGGAAGGAGAGAAATTGATCTACAAAGGCTCTGATACCATGTGGAAATTGAACCCAGGTGTTAGAACAATTACACTCACAACAATTGCTATTTACACATGCAAATTACTCACAAAGGAGACTGAATATGGAGCAGAACACTAATCTATATTGAATATGTAGAAATTCAGGCCTGCAGTAGATTAATTTCACCCACAATAATTAACAATTGATCATGCAAAATTATCAACAATGGAGACTGAATATGGATCTGTAACACAAAATTATATTAACTGAGTGTACAATAGCCAACCCTGTAATAACATAGGCTGCTGAATATATAGAATACATGAGCAAATCGAATGCATAAGGAAGCATCCAAATCTAGCATAAAGCAGGCTTACCCAAAATAGGCAAATCCCCCATAGGTGTAAAAAGTTGATCCTAAATCTATCAAGGACCCCATGAATTAGCAAGGGCACATAGGCAAGCTAAAGAGTGGTCAAATGGCAGCTCATACATGCTTTTCCATGGAGAAAAGAGTGGAGGATCAAGAGGAAACAAAGCTGATTCACCTCACCTAGTCTTTCTTTCCTATGTGCCTTAAAACACTGAAAAAGCAGGGAATAAAGAAGAAAAAGAAGATGGGCACCTAGGAGGCCAGGAATAAAGCATATTTGATTCCTAAGGCTTTCCCAAGTGCTCCATGAGTCAATAATTGCAAGTTTGACCTCTATGGATAGGAAATTAGCAACTTGCACATGGTGGGACTCATGGACTAGGCAAATAAGACAAAAATAAATGAATTAATGTCTAAGTGGGTAAATACTATGGGTTGATTATTCTAACAGAATAAGTGTACAATATCCAAACCTATGAAGTCATAGGCTGCCACAATAAATAATTACATGATATATTTTAATGCATAAGGATGCCATTCGAATTTGGTCAAAAGCAGGCTTACTAAATCTAAGCAAATCCCCACATAGGTGCATAAAGCAGTTTCCAATCTGTCTAGGAGCTCACGAATTGGAAAAATAAATTAGGCAATATAATAGATGATGGAAGGACAACTCATACATGATTTTCTTAGGATAAAAGAGTGGAGGATGATGAGGACAAAAAGCAAGTTAACTTCACCTAGTCAAACTTTCCCAATTGCCTTAAAACTCAGAAAAAGCAGGCAATAAACCAAAAAAGTAGACATGCGCTAGGAAGGCCAGGAATAAAGCATATTTTATTCCAAGTGGTTTCCCAAATGATCCATGACTCAAATTTAGCAATTTTGACCACTTTGGATGTGTGGAGGACAACTTGCATAAGATGGAATATGGAAACTAGGCAAATAAGACAAAAATTGGATTAATTAAGGGCTAAGGTAGCTAACTATGGGTTGATTATTCTAACACCTTGGAGGAGCCATCCTTCCTTGAAGACATGGAGAAGATCCAAATAGAAATGTGCAACCTCAAAGGTAATTTCATGTCTTTTATTTTTGATAGAAAAAATGTCATTGAGCTTAGTGAATGTTTACATGAATCCTACTTGAAGAATAATGAATTTATTCATAAGCTCACAATTCAAAATGAGCAACTTCTTGAAAAGTTGCAAGACACTTGTTTTTCCTCCGATGTTTCATATTCTCATAAGGTAGATTGCTTGGAGGATTCTCATGACATGATGGATCATGAGAAACGTGAAAATTTGCAGGTTCTTGATGTTCTTGAGGATGATAATGATGAGATCCAATCACTAGTAATGGTGGAAGAGGAACTTGAGTTGCCTCTTGAAAATGGTTACACAATTTTTGAAGAAGTGCATAATTCCACCACCGTGGAACCAACCCATGAGGAAATGCTTGATTTTTTTAGGGAGGTTCATAATCCTATCCCTATGGATCCTTCAAATTATGACAATTCTGCACTTACTGATCATTTGGGTGAGTTGGTTCTTTCTCCTACATCCTACACTTCAAAATTTTGCAGCAGTCATCCTAATGAAGTATGGGTGAAAGGTTTCCTTTTGATGGTGCCACATGAAGAGCATGGACATTATATTTCTCCTTTTGATGATGGAATTATTAGAGAACCATATTATTTACATTTTCAGCAGCATCATTTTTTACATTATGATTATACACATCTACATGGGTGCACCTATGATGTTCACTTGAGGCACTTGGAGACTCATGGTTTTCCTTGCTCCTTTCCTAGTCTATTTGAAGTTGGAGGAAATTCATCACACACTTGGGTGAAGAGTTATATGATTGAATAAAAATATTATTGGAAGCAACATCCTCTAATGTTACATGATGATATACATATTCATCAGTGTATTGATGAGACTTCTTTGAGCCACTTGAAGTCTTCGTGTTTTATTTGCTCCTTATTTGGTTCATATTTTGGTGGAGGTTCTTCATTCATTTCTTGGATGAAAGAAAAAATGGCTGATTATTATTTTGATGCATATTAAATTCTTTGGGAGAAGAATTATAGGACATGGGTTCCTCACCTATGTCATTGGATCATATTTGATTGGTCACTTGAAGCATGTATGCACTTGGAAAATGGTAGTCTACTGACTGGGAGGTATAAGCACTTTCATGATTTCTTGGTGAGGCACCTCCTTGATGTACATTATTATTATGTTTTTATATACTTTTATGATAAATATTATGCACTCATGATTTTTAGAAGAATGCATACAAGAAAATGGGATCTAGGAATTCTCTTTCCAAATGGTATGGGTTGGAGAGCACTCTTAATTGTTGGAGTGCATTTCAAGCAATGGGACCCTGGGATAGTTTTTAGTCCCATTGATTTCAAATTATTTGGGAAACAAGCAGTATGGAAGATGGAATCCCCATTTAATAAGGTGATGTTAATAAGATTAGTGCAGCAGCAAGCATGGTGGTTCCTCTTTGAAATCTTCATGAAATCTCAAAGACTCAAGGTGGGCAACTCAATGGCAACTTCAAAGAATCATACAGAAAGCAGGTTCTTCAACAACCATGTTTGAAATTGCTTGAGGACAAGCAATATTGGGAAGGGAGGATTTTTAATGTCCCAAATTTTACATTGGGTCACAATTGAAAAATCACATTTTCCATATTCATGAAATTTTTCAAAGGGATGCTAAAAGTCAAATAATTGCCAAGGTGGAAAATCACTAGTTTCCTAGCTTGGGGGTGGAAGCTTTGATATTTGGAATAAAGGGGATGATAAATGATGTTTAGATATTATAAGGGGATAAATATGTAATAATTTATCTTATTAAATAAATACAAGATAAAATGAAAGTGGCAATGGAGCATGAAGACACATTGAGACTATGGGGCCCACACTAGCTAGAATTCCTATGTTAAATGGTGTCTTTCTCTTGCGAATTCGAATATATGAGAAGCCTAATGTTTTTGTATGGATTATGAGGTTAATATAATTGCCAATATACTTCATAGGTAAAATTTGGGATGGATTGTAACTTACATAAGAGAGGAATATCCAAATGGGAGTTTCATGGACACTTGGCTAGATTCCCCTTACATTTATGACATCTATGACACCAATGATGGAGATTCTATGACAATTATGACACAGTTCAGATATGAAGGATGAAATACTGACATACTGACATTTAAAGACTGAATAGATAATATTAGAGGTCGAATTTGGTATTTGGAGAAGGCCAAGAGGCTCGTACTCAAATTTGGGAGAAGAGAGAAGGTGAAGAGAGAGGCCACATGGCATAGCATGAGAAGCCACACCAATTCGACTTGGATTTGGTATATGGATGGATTTGGAACATTAAAATAATAATAATGTTTATAAAATATAGGTATCAGCCATTTGAATAATTTTTTTTCTCATTTGTGAAATTGTCATTTGTGAATTGTGAGAGCTAGTGGATGACTAATTTTCTTGCTTAAGCCAATTTCGAGGGTGAAAGATTCCCATCCTAGTTGGTGTTTGGAAAGGCCACTCAGGTATTTCATGGATATTTAATGGAGTATTATTTGTAGGTGTAAGATATAGAAAATCATGTGGATTCTTCTATCGCATCACTCTCTCTCAACTATTTCTAGTTTTCATACCATATTCATGCCAATGGAGGGATTGCGCTTTGGGCGAGATATTGATCTCTTTGGGGAATATTATAATGCACATTATATTATGTTATGATGTATATACTATGTATTTCATGTTAAAAATACTCTCAGGTCAAAATAACCAAAATAATTCATGTTAAAATGTTGACCAATGAAGAAATAGTGTCATTTCCCCACTATCTTGTTGTGAACCATTGTAATGCTGATGATTTTGAATTGGGAGAGAATTTAATTGTAAATTTATGATTGGAATTAGTTCAATATTCTCTTTTATTAATTCTCAAAAAATTTCATGTCTAAATTCCCAAGAGTTCTATGTCAAAATGACTTTTAATGAGCAAACAATGACCATTTCCACTCTATTTTGATATATGCCATGGTAATGCTTATTATTTCGAATGGAGGAATGTATATATGATAAATTTATTATGTATGGACTGTAATTAATGTATATTTCAAGTCTAATTTTCATTAATTAAGCATTGGAATCCATTTTACTCATTTGTATTGCATTGGAAGAAGATTTGGTGCATTTTCCCCAAGGGTTGAAATTGTGACCTGGGAGTTGTTTTGGAAAGAGTCATAAAAGACTGTATAAAATGAAAAATGATGCATATGAGACTTTTAAAATGTACCTTACACATAACCAGCATCTGTTAATAAATTCAATTTACTTTGGGATCATTTGTGAAGCCATTTCCGGCAATTACCCGAGGGGAATTAGAGCCCCAATTTGCTACTAAAGGCTCCTACTTTGAACATAACATTAAAAAAGTTTGTAGATGTAATTGGGAGGTAAAAAAACATAAATGAGAATTATTTTTAAGTTATATTATCAGTCATGTACCTTCAAAGAAAATTTGGAAGCATTTGGGTCAATTTGGAGGTCTAGACATCAAAACTAGTCAAGAGCAAAAATTGAGAAAAAATTGGAAATTGAGCATTTTAAAAAATTTACAAAAAGAGGACATTACAATCTAATTGTCATAGGAAGTTCTACAAAACCTTCCCCTTTTCATGTTCAATGTAGGCCTAGCCTCCATGTAGGTATTCATCTTCAGTGCCATCCCTTTTTCATGCTGGATGTAATTCTCATCATATTGAACACTTATATCCAACCATGGGAGGCCCAACCTGCCACCATGTCAGAAAGGCTCTACACTTACATTTGACCATGGGAGGCCCATCCTGTTACCATGTCAAAAAGGCTCAGCACTTACAGCCAACCATGGGAGTCCCAACCTGCCACCATGTCGGAAAGGCTCTGCACTTACATCCGACCATGGGAGGCCCAGCCTGCCACCATGTCAAAAATGCTCAGCACTCACATCTAGCTATGGGAGGCCTAGCCTTCCACCATGTCAGAAAGGATCAGCACTTACATCTGGCCATGGGAGGCTCAGCCTGCCACCATGTCAGAAAGGCCCAATACTTACATCCGATGATGGGAGGCCCATCCTGCCACCATGTTGGAGATGCTTAGCACCTACATTCAAGCATGGGATGCCAAGCTTACCACTAGGTTGAAAAGGCTGAGCACTTACATCATACCATGGGAGGCCCATCCTACCACCATGTAGGAAAGGATCCGCACATACATATGACCATGGGAGGCCAAGCCTACCACCATGTCACAGAAAAACTGCATCTTTCTGACTCATTGCTTCCCTTTCGAGGGAACCTTGATTTGACGAACACCAAGCCTCTCTCTGAAGTTCTCAAACTTTACTCTGTCTAATGGCTTGGTAAACACATCAACTATCTTCTCATTCATCGTAACAAACCAGAGCTTCACTGCTCCTCTCTACACCATATCCATGATATAATGATACTTGATCTCGATATGCTTCGACTTGTCATGGAACACCGGGTTCTTTCACAACTTCACACAACTCTGTTTGTCGCAATATATACAAATAAAATCCAATTGGATATCAAACAAGTTATATAGTAGCTTCCTCATCCACACTACCTCATAACTAGCTGAACAGTATGTGCCATACTATCTTTTGGCTGTACTCAGTGCTACGAAGTATTGCTTCCTGCTAAACAAATAGATCACACCTGATCCCATACTAAAGCAACACCCCAAAGTGCTCTTCCTATCAATGGCACTTACTACACAATCTGAATCCACATAACCCTCTAGGTTAATCTTCTTATTCACCTTGTAGTTGAGCCCCTAATCAACTGTACCCTTTAGGTACCTCAGAATATGCTCTACAACAATCAACTGAACATGTCTTGGATCCGCCGGGAACTAGCTCAATGTGTTCACAGCAAAGAAAATATAGTGCCTCATATTTTTTAGGTACATCAATGACCCAATCATTTTACTATACATCATGGAATAAATGGCCTCTAATGAAGCATCACTCAATAGCTTTAGTTTTGACGCCATAGGTGTGTCCATGGCCTTGCATTCCATCATCCCGAACCTCTTCAAGCTCTCCACTGCATACTTCCCTTGTCTAAGATATATTCCATCTGCATTCTGCCACACCTCCATGCCTAGAAATTAGTGCATCATACCCAATTCCTTCATCTTGAACTCGATAGTAAGCTTCGTCTTTGTGTCGGTAATCAAGCCATCCTCACCTGTCACAAACATGTCATTTACATATAGTAGGAGTATCATTGGGTTTCCTTCCTCAACCTTGTAGTAAAGGTTGGAATCTTCTTTACTCTTGGTAAATACCAAGCTAGTCAGGAATCTATCAATCCCCCCATACCATGTCCTGGGTTCCTGTTTCAAACTGTACATGGCCTTTTTCAATTTGCACACAAGATTCTCTCTATCACGTGTCTCAAATCCGAGTGCCTTCTCCACATACACTTCCTCTTCCACTACACCATTCAAGAACGCGGTTTTGACATCAATTTGGTGTATCTTCCATTTCATCACTGTAGCAAGAGAAAGTACTGATCTAATGGAAGTGTATCTAGCTATGGGTGCAAAATTTTCTTCATAATCTATCCCTTCCTTCTAGTAGAAGCCACGTGCCACAAATATCACTTTATATTTCTCTATGTTGCTATCTGTAGCATGCTTGATATTGTAGATCCACTTGGAAGTCACAATAGACTTCCCTTTTGGTCTCAGTGCCACATCCCATAAATCATTCTTCATGATTGACCGGTACTCCTCGATCATAACATCCTTCCATTATTTTTTTCTTCCGCTTCTTCATAGTTGGAAGGTCCTTTAAAAATGATGTGACATATTAGAGCTACATAACTGGATTAAGACCTAGTTCTCTTCCTTTCTCTATGCATTTCTTCTAAAGCACCATATCTCTTTGAACCTTGGATAGCCTCGTGTACCCATGCTAGTTTCCTCTTGTAAGAATTCTTCTCAGAAGGTTGATCTATAGGTTCTCTAGGTTCTTCCATTTCTCGATCTTCTTCTAGAGTTGCTTCATTCATTGTTGTATCTCAGATCCTGGGTACTTCTATTTCTTCAAGGTCTTCAACAAGTATATTTTTGGATTTGTTGTAAGATGAGTCTTTGTTAAATATCATGTCCCTGCTGATGTCCATATTCTTGAATCCTGGGAAATATATTCTGTAATCCTTCGAGATTTCACCATATCCCACAAATATACCATTGTTTCCTGAAGGATCTAAATTCTTCCTCCTTTCTTTCGGAATGTGTATGTACACTGGACATCCAAATATTCTAGGATGGATGAATTCAGGTTTCTTTCTAGAGAATACTTCTTGTGGTGTCTTGTTCTCAAGTAATCTATGCAGAGTGCGATTGTGTACATACACAATTGTCCTAGTAGCTTCTTCCCATAGATGCATAGGAAGATCGTGATAATGAACCATTTCCTTTGTTGCTTCCATAATTGTTCTATTATTTATTTCTTCAAATCCATTCTATTGTGGATTGTATGGAGTGGTCAACTCCCTCTTAATCCATGACTCTTTGCATAATTTTTTCAATTCCTCTTATGTGAATTCTCCCCCATTGTCTGATCGAAAGTTCTTGATTTTTTTCTCTATGTGATTCTCGATCAAGGATTTGAATTCCCTGAACTTATTGAATACTTCATCCTTACTTTTCAAGAAATATATTCATGTATTCCTAGAAAAATCATCAGTGAAAGAAAAATAATATACATAGCCAGTCAATGAACTGGATGACATCGAAACACATACATTGGAGTGGATGATTTCCAAGATTCCTTTTTTTCTTTCTCTCGCTACTTGGAAATATCTTCTTTGTGTTCTTTCCCTTCACACATCCTTTGCAAACTCTTTCATGCTTTGCTTTTATTTATGGAATACCTTCAACATATTTGCTTCCAAGTGGTAGTTCCCTATAGTGCACATGTGCAAGAATTCTATGCCAAAGTTCTCTTAGCTCTACTGAGTCATGGACCAAAGCTTGTTTTGGTTGGCCCTTTAATTTGTATAAGCCTCCCTCTTGTTCTCCAATCAGTACTGCATCATCTATAGTAATTCCCTTTTTCCACATAAGGACTTGGACACTTACAAATGAAACCCTCATACCTTTTTCATCCAATGCATATATGGAGAGAATAGTCTTCTTTATTTTTGGTACAAACAAGACATCATTCATCTTCATAGATTTTCCAGAGTCTAGCTTATAGGAAGCTTCACCACTACCTTTTATGGGATACTAGTAGTCATTCCCAAGTTTCACTTTGTGGGGTGACTCATTTTCGGATAGTTTCACAAAGGATTCCTTGAATCCTGTCATATGTTTGGAAGCACCACTATCTATGATCCAATCATTGATTCCATGTGTAACAGTTCCCATGAGGGAATAAATCAAAACATACTCTTCATCGCTTGAAGAATCTTTTCTTTCTTCTTTGACTCTCTTCCTGGGAGGTTCATCATCCTCCACAGTGTAAGTGCGATTTATTCTTTTGGTGTCCTTCTTCTTTTGAGAGGCACCTTTATTTATATGACAATCTCTGGTGAAGTGACATTTCTCATCACATGTATAGCATCTGAATTTAGATAGATCTTTGCTAGATATTCTAGGGTTATCTTTTTCATTCTGGTGTGAATGATTACCTTTGAGATGATGGTGGTCACTTTAGCTTTTCTTGGTGTGTGTTGTGAGAGATTGATCTGCATTTCCCATATTTTCTTCTCGAGCTACTATTCAAGCTTCTTCTCATGAGAAATCCCACCACAACCTACTAAAAGTGATTAAATTTCTTCTAGCGCAAATCCCTTGAATAAGTGAGTCCCATTACCTAGGGAGACCATTCAAGGTGGTCATCACAATTTCTCCATTCTCTACTTCTTCTTCCACAAATTCAAGTTGTTCTTTGATTTGAGAGACCCTTGTAAAGTTTGACTGTATGGTATTTGCATTCTAGATATTTACATTCCTCAACTGATTTCTCAAATTCATCTTCATATTTATATTCTTCCCTTCAAATAGCTTAGTCAAGGAATAAAACATCTCTTTAGGTGTCTTTAGGGAACACACGTGTGGTATAAGGTGATCCTTGATAGAATCGACAATAATCCTCTTGGACTTGACCAAGTTATTCTTGTGTAAGGCTTTAGCCTCATCTCCCTCTGGAACAGGAACCTCTCCACTTATGTAGGTGTCCAATTCATTTTATTCAAGAACAAGTGAAATCCTATGTCACGTCCCTGCCCCTCTACTGAATGGAGAGGACGTGACATTACTGCTGCTATCTAATCTGAGATATCTAATTCCCATGAACATACACATGATAAAATGAAATGCATTGAACTAATAGATGCATAGATGCATACAAATTTAACATAGAGTGGAAGCATATCATTTCCATTCATTCACATGTTCATCATTTTCATTAATCAAATACAATGCAGAGATTTAAACATAAGAATATTTATATTATGAAGAAGATTGTCCTGCAACCAGCTACATCGCTACAATTTTCCACCCAACCTTAGGCTAGTGTGCTCATTGTTTCTGTCTTTCACACACCTGGGTTACATTGTCGAAATATTCAAGCCACTCGGTGTGTCCTTTGGGGCAAGTCTCGAGTCAAGGCTGTCACCTTGTTCTTAACTCCTCCATTTAGGCTCAACTCCTAACGAAGCCAAGGGGGGTAGACCCTATTAAGTTACTAAGGAAAAATAATTTAGTATGATGATGGTATTAAAGAGTAAGTTTTTTAGGAGTTTCGATTTAACAATTGTAAACAACAAATAACATGATGAGATAATCACAAGTAAGCACGAAAATGACACCCAATGACATATAGATTGAAATAAATAAACAGTTGACTAGTGCCTTGAAAATGGAGTCAAAAAACAATTAAGAGTGCTTGCAAGTGCTGGAATGAATGTTGTGCAATTGTATCTTTGGTTAATTTTAAATTAATGTAAGAAGATGAGTAATTTAACTTAGGTGAGGGGACTCCCGATATACCCAAGGGGTACTTGAAATATGTCCAAAACTAAACTGTCATGGCTACCTACAAGGAATATGTGGGCTGAATGGAGTCTTTGAGACTGTTTTTCATAATGCACCCGAAGGTGTAACAGATATCGGTGCCCCGAGGTCACTTTTCAGGAGTTCCCGCTTCCTTTGGGTATTTTGCCACCGTAATGGTTTGATCGAGGCATTGGATTTCTGCCTCATGGTTTGTCAATTTGGGGAGAGTGAATCCTAATTATTATAGTCACTCAACTTATTTTGATGTAGCTTGACTAATAGGATGAACCATATCCAAGTACAGAGCATACACACTGGATTCTTTGTTAGTTTTAGTAAATTTTAAAACAAGTGTTCTTGTTAAAAAGAAAACCCTCCAGAAACCTCTTTCAGTCCAAGTGGACCTCAATCGGGAAATCAAGGAGGGTTTTATTTTATTATGACTAACAAAACAATTAATGAAAATGGAGTCGAAGATACACAACACCAATTTTCTAATTAGTCATACCACGCATCTCTTTCCCCTTGCGGGTCAATCGGGAAGTCGTGGGGTAAGTAGTATGATTATTTTTGAAATTAAAATATGGAATAATGAAAAATTATATCAAAGTATACAGTCCTACATGTTAGTACTAAACTAGAGCAGAAAAATAGGGAAAAATGAAAAAAAGTGAAACGGACGCGGATCCCCCCTAGCGGGATGAAGAGTGGACTCGAAAGAGACTACTCAACAAATATTTACTTTTATTATTATTGTAGCACCCTAGTTTTGACCCTGGTTGCATTAAAAAATACATGATGTATATGTTGTAATTAATCATGGTGTGGAGCTAAAGGCAAAATCCCCACCATCGATTTGGTTGTGTTATGTTTCGGCAATTGGGATCATTTCCTATGGTATATCATGCTATCTTGCACATAATAGTTTTGCATCATGTAAAAATGAACATTCATTTAAAATAAACCTACAACCAGCTATGATGGTGCAACGTTAAATGAAAATGGCATGATTTCCTTAGGTTAAGGGGGTGAATTGTCTAACCCGTGGGAGCCATTGGGGAAAACCCATGTGTCAAACCTTAAATCCCTGTTTAGTTGAGGTAGTTAATGCTGGGTAGTGGTGGGTGGTATACTTCCCCATGCACTCTTCACCAGCTAGTTCAGTCACATGCACACGCTGAGATTGGTTTCCTCATGTGTTGCTTGGTATACCAACCATTTTTGTTCTGTCCACTATCCCCATCGTCGGCCATTCATTTTTCCTCATGTTGAGCTGATTTAAAAGGGTCCATGATCCATTGATTGGGGTTTCATTCTCCCTTTTCTCTTCTATTTCTGGTCTATAAGCTGTTCTTCCTCCCGTTCACACAGGGGATCATTTTCCCTTTTCCCATGGTCAAACTGTGTGATGTTTGGTTACTTTATCGCTGAAATGTGGTTGTTGTCCTCCCCAAATCAATTGGGTTGATGTGAGTACCTAAATTATGTTGGTGACATTTTCCCTCATGCTTGGGAGCTTCTCTAGGTTACCATTGCATTGTTTTGGCCACGATAGAGCCAAGAATAACTCAAGAATTGTTTTCCCCTGTCAAAGCTGTAATTGTTGGTTTTGATGCATGCATGCAGTGGTTGGTCTTCAGACTGTGTGGAGTGGGATTAAAGGATGGGTATGCTTTAGAAACTTGGATTTATGGAGCCACACAGACAGAGTTAGATGGCTGGTTTTCTTCTCCACAACCCCGAAAGAGCATTGGCAAGGGAAGTCAGGGCCTGAGGGACTGTGAAGCAGAGAAGGGACTGATTCCTGGTGTCGGGTGTGTGTGGGTGTCTTAGAGATCCAGCTAGCTCTGGTGTAGGTGTCGTTAGCTCTTCCATGATCTCACCAGCTTAGCATTTATCTTATCCCAGCTCTTTGATAGCCTGATAAGCCCTACTATGTGGGATTAGCTGATTTGTGTACCTTGGGCTATGTGTAAGCCTGCTTAGTCCCTTATTCCTTGGGCTATGTGTAAGCCTGCTTAGTACCTTATTCCTTGAGGAATCATGCCCAACTCGGGGGTGGTAGTGTTACTGAGAGATTGATGAGCACGCTGGCCTATGGTTGGGTGGAACGTTGTAGCGACGTAGCTGGTTGCGAGGCAAGTGCTTCATGAGATAAGTATCCTTGTCTATTTCATCTCTCCAATTATATTTGATGGCTAATGAACTATGATGATCGTGTTGAATTCTTGAATATATGTTTGCTTCCGCTGTGTATGTGAATGTATCTTAGCATGTTTTATGTTTTAAGAATTTTATTTCAGCATTTTATGTATGTTCGTGTTCATGGGGCTAGTTTCCTGGATGTTTGACGGTTTGGTAGCATCCTCTTCACCAGTTGGAGGGTCAGGGACGTTACAGTATGGTATCAGAGCAAAGGTTATAGCATGGGCCTGAATGGGCCATGAAAGGTCAGCTAACAGAGGCAAGTTGCCTTCTTCCCAGCAAAAATCAGAAGGAATTTGTGCATGACAGGAGAATTTTGAGAAATTTGAAAAATTACTCTAAGTATTAGAACCGTCGACCCATCGGAGGACTAAGTGCGAAGGTCCTCTGACACAGCGTAAGAGTTAGTATGATGACCACCCGATGGAGGAAAATCGACAAAATATTTCATAATTTCTCTAAGGTTCGTTGGCCATCGGTAGAGGGTAGAGGATGTGGGAGCCACAGTTTCGGCGGAGATCAGCCAAAGACCACCAAAACGCCAGCTTCACTTAGTCGAAAGAACCTCCGATGTTGACTGTTAGCGATCAACAAAGAATAGGAGACAGTTGAGCTGATGAAGCAGCGAGAAGAAGATTAAAGAAAATTTTTCTAATTCCTAGATCGTCGACGCATCGGAAGACTTAGTGGGAAGCCTTTTTGACGCTGCAGACATCTAGTTGCAAGGCCGCCCGATACAAACTTGGCCTTCGGTGAAACTTAGAAGACGTGAGCGTTGAAACATTGGCGGAAAAAACAAGAGGATAGTTGGTTGGATCATTGACAACGACAGTGGAGAGAAAAATTTTGAATATTTTTCTAAGGAAATAAAATCATCAGCAATCAGTGCCACTAAGATGAAGGGATCGTCGATGACACGTCGGTGGACGTTAATATATTGATTGGTGATAGTTAGTTGTTTGGACTACTGAAATGTTGGTGGAAGAACCAAGAGGATAGTGGGTTGAACCATCGACGGTGATGGCAGAGAGGAAATTTTGGAAAAATTTCTAAGTCATGAAATCATCAGTGATCGACGATGATTAGTTGAATTCATCGTCAATGGTTAGACAATGGAACTGCCAAAGAACTATGCCAAAAAGTTAGTGGGAAAGAGACCCGACGAAAAGTCCTTGGCATCGCCGATGCCATTCGAAAGCTTAGATGACTATGGACCTGACGTTCCGGAAAGATAGATGAATAGGCCTCTGATGAGCATGGAGGAAACTAGAGCTTTTGGCCGCTGAAACGTCATAAACTTAGTTGGAAAGGGGTCTAATTGGGAAAAAGGAATTTTGGGGGTTTTCAAGTGGGATTTTTCAGTGGACTTTTAGTAGACTTCCAGTAGACTACAGGGCTGAAAAGGAAGAAAATTCCAGGTGGCTGAGGTTAACATTTCAGACCATAATATATTTGGTAAAAAGCATCATTTTTTGAAGTGGTGTGGTTTTCACACCCGAGGTTAGAATGAAGCATGTGGATAGGTGTTGGGAATCTTATCCAGCAGGGAACAAGGAAGAGTCACAAAAATTTGAATGTGGAGCAGCAAAGTGCTAGTGATTTCTTGGAAAAGAAAAGTTGTGCTATCAATATGGACAAATCCAGGAATTGCAATCTTAGAGGTAGCAAGACCATGAAGTTAAACTAGCTGTTGTGTGGAAAAGGAGTTCCATGCAAGGATGAAGGACTTGAAAAGGGAAATTTACTTAAACCATGTCTTGCTAATTATGATTATAAGTTTTATACATGAAATGTATGAGGATATGCCTTGCATGCATACGATATTACTTGTTGGTAAGAATAGTGAGAATTATACATTCATAATGAGCCACTAATGATAATTATTGCATTGGTGTTGGCATTAGTGCAAAAACCACTGACAACATAGACATGGATGAATATGTTGTTGATGCTGACAAATGTGACTAGAAACCCTATGGAGAAAGGGATAAGGAAACAAGTCCAGAATCAAAAGTTGGTGAGCAAATTCTGCAATCTCCTACAAAGGACCAACCAAACTGGTAATGCCAAGGGTGTAAGTAGGACCCATGAAGGTAAGAGTTTAATTATGATAATTGCATGGAGTGGTAAAAGCAAGAGGTCTTATACCATGTGGGTATTTGAATTTTATACTGCATTCATAGAGAAAGGTGTCATGCCTGTATTATGTTGTTATGAGCTTAGTAGCCCAAGGAAAGTAATCACTGATGATCTTGATTATAGTCATGCATCCAATATGAAGTAGTCATGGTTAGGCCTTGCATGGTATGTTTGAATGCATAGTATTCCTGAATCAATGCAAGGTAGCATTGAGTGGGTATGCATTAAAATTTTTTATAAATATTGTAGTTATGCATTGAATGGATGCATATGAAAAGTATGAGTAAATGTTGTAGATATGCATACATAAGTATGGGTGCAAATGTTGCGATGCAATGCATGAATGCATAGACGTAGTGCATGATTTATTATGAATAACTAATGGCTAAAATAATGAATTGATGACAATTCTGGAACCATTTCAAGAGCTGTTATGAATGCCAGATAGTAAGTGCATGAAGAGGGTAGTCATGATCGATTGGCTGCCCGAAATGCTCTATGGAAGGGAAAGGTGGTACAATGATACGCTTGTGGAGTAAGGAATATCTGAACATTTCATTTTGGCATAAATGATGTGACCTTACAAATTTTAGTACGATAATGATTGTGTGAAGTAAATGATTTTTGGTAATATTGATATGATTAACAGCTGGAAGTGTTTGAATCTTATAAATTCTGAAAATGCTTCAGTGATTGTTGCAGCAATGAAAAAGTTATATGCATCAAGACTTACTAAGTGTTTGGCTGACTAAGGTTCAGATAGATTGTTTGGGGCATGGTAAAGTGGGTAAGACCATGACAAAGACTAGAATTTACCATGTGAAAGAACCAAACCTCATGAGAAGAGTCTCATGGTTGTGAACATAGTTTGTATGCTGAATGAATTGTCAATTTAAAATTGTAAATTTCAGATTTAAGAAATTGCTAACTACTAATCACTAATGGATTGCATAGAATTGTGTTAGGAGGACGCATTGTAAGTGGGTGTTCATGTTATGCTAGTAAGCATAAAATCATAATGGCCATGATGGTTCTGCTTACAAGAGACACACAAATGAGGATCACCTCATTGCCAAGCAAATCAATTTTTGTAGTAGACAGAGTTGCAAATTCCTATTGAATTTAATTACTAATGTCATTGCTTGGTATGGAACAATCAATTTGGATTATATTATCAGATAATGATTGACTGCTTGGCTACTTGATGAATGTGCCAGGGGTACACATTGTAGGAAGACCACGTGTGATGGCCTGAAGGATCCATACTTTATGGGGAATTTCTCCCCTATCTTGGAAATGGGTTTCAGGTGAAACTCCATTGGACATTTTGGAAATGTCTCATCTGCACTACATGGTTGGTAAGAAACATGAGTGAGATGGTATAGATTATGTAAGTAAGACATGTGTGGATATGAAATGTAAAAAGGATTTGGGATGGAAAATAGAGGGTCTGTCAACTCAGAGAAGGAAGCCCCCATTCCTCCTTAATGAAGGAATACTACCTCGGCAAATGGATAAGTGGTCTCTGACCCTAGCTAACAATATGCATGTCAAATTGTTAAATTCAATATGCAGAGAATGTTTTGATTTTATTTCCATTATGGAAGATTGATTGAGTATGAATAGGGCCTACATGGTTCACATCAGAAAGGGGTGCACACTTTCCCGATGTGGGATCATGAAAGGGTTTTCAATATTGATTACATGCTAGGGGGTGGACGCACCCTTGGTGTCTCAATACTTGATAGTGAATGATATGAAATGTGATTCCAATTTTAGAACAATAACATTGATGAGTTGCTTATATTGTGTGTGTTGTCAGGATAAATAGATGCAGTCTGCTGTTGCACACTAAATGGACTATGGCTTGGGCTCATCCTACCTCCTGAAGAGCACAAAGAAGGAGACATTCCTAAGGGACTGGAGAGCAGAGAAGGGGGTGGTTTATTGTGTTGTATGGGGTAGTGGAATTGGAGCTCACTGCTGGAAATGAAACCTGGAAATGGTAATGATAAAGTTTCGTTCCCAGTTGGCATAAAGATGTACTGGAAGGAGATGTTGGGCTATTATATGCCTGGGGATCCATAAAAGATCGTGGACTTGGAAATGGTCGTTTATTGTTGATATAAGTTCATGTGTTATTGTTGATGGCCTAATAAACCCAACTGCGTTGGCTTGGCTGATTGGTTGTTGATATAAGTGCATTGTTGATATAAGTGTATTGTTGATATAAGTGTAGGTGATTTGTTGATGGTCTGATAAACCCAACAGAAGGTTGGCTTGACTATGTAATTGTTTAATGTTGTGGAAATTGTGGAAATAGTATAGTGTTGGCTTGACTACCTGTAGTTTGATAAACCCAATTGTTAGCTGGCTTGGCTGAGTATCCCGATAAACCCAGCAGTGTATTGGCTTGATTGGCTACAGCCTGATAAACCCAATTGTATATTGGCTTGGCTGGACGGTCTGATAAACCCAACTGCAGGTTGGCTTGATTGTGCCTGATATATATAAAAGGATGTTGTCGAGCAGCCTGCATGCTGACCTAACATCCAAGTCCATAGGCGATCCCAAGGCTTGCAAGGTGAAGCAGGATCCTTTGGACCAAAGAGGAAATGCACACTACAAATAAGTATTGAATTATTTTGCAATTTCTTCCTTATGAATATACATGTGTGTATGATTTGGTTATGATGTTTTAAGCTCTTATTTAAGAGATACAAATTGATGAGAATAAACTAAACATGTGAATTTATTCAATGTTTGAATATAGGTATCACTGGAAGCGAGGACTATGAAAGCATCCTAGGGGTGCATGTGGACATGTGACTGTCCTGAAGAGCTCAGAATGAGTAGTGATGAAAAAGGTGCTAGTTAGACTGTCAATTTCCTAATAGCCGAGACAAACCATGTGGGGAGGCTCCATGGTTGAGCGGTCTGAAATAGACCGGAGACACTAAGTGTAATGACCAAGAGGGATTGGTCCATCATTCACGGTGAAGTGAAAGAGGCTGAGAGCATGAAAACCAAAATGGTGGTGTGGGTTCTAGGATGGAACAAGACAAAGAGGGGAAAAAGTCTTGTTGCTCTCTCTTTCCTTTTTTATTATACCTATGCATTATGAAAACAAAAGATTGTTGAATGCATGTATGACTGAAAATAGAATGTGTGTATTTGCTTAAAGTAAATTGTGAATGATGGAATAGTTAAATACCTACCCAAGAATGGACATGAATGAGCTCACGTGCCTATTGGGAAGGCATGAAAAATATGAAAGTCTTCTTGATGAGACTTGGACTGTCATGCCAATTGGACAATTAATTGAACGATTTTAATGCCTATATTATGCTTGGTATAA
Organism: Pseudotsuga menziesii; assembly: GCA_001517045.1. Lineage (NCBI taxonomy): Eukaryota > Viridiplantae > Streptophyta > Pinopsida > Pinales > Pinaceae > Pseudotsuga > Pseudotsuga menziesii. The sequence goes on along the minus strand of LPNX010983154.1, from coordinate 57,136 downwards.
CAGAATTTCAATGATGCATTTCATAGGTGAGAAAAGTGAAATCCAGTAGTGCACATTAATGATGGAAGCCGACCAAAAGCTACTGGACTTGGCTGGAAGTCTTCTTCAAAAAATTGCCAAGACCCAAGAAAATCTTGGAGAGAAGCTCAAGATATATAAAAGTTCCTAGACTTGGGGATGAGCTGAAAGTTGAGAGCAAGAGAAGCTTGTGGAAGTTGAGGGGCTTGGTCCTGAAAGTTCAATTAAATAATTGAACGTGGGGAAAATCTGCAAAATTTTGATTTGCAAATGGTATATGTATTCCTATGAATTGGAACACCAAGGACGGTGTTATTCCAAGGGGGAGGGGATTGTAACACCCTGGTTTTGACCCCAGTTGCATTAAAAGATACATGATGTATATGTTGTAATTAATCATGGTGTGGAGCTAAAGGCAAAAGCCCCACCATCGATTCGGTTGTGTTATGTTTCGGCAATTAGCATCGTTGCCGATGGTATATCGTGCTATCCAGCACATAAAAGTTTTGCATCATGTAAATATGCACATTCATTTAAAATAAACCTACATCCAGCTACAACGGTGCAACGTTAAATGAAAATGGCATGATTTCCTTAGGTTAAGGGGGGTAATTGTCTAACCCATGGGAGTCAATGGGGAAAAGCCATGTGTCAAACCTTAAACCCTTGTTTAGTTGAGGCAATTAATGTTAGGTAGTGGTGGGTGGTAGACTGCGCCCACACACTCTCCAATAGCTGGTTCAGTCACGCACATAGGATGGGAGTGGTTTGCTCACGCGCTGCTTCGTATACCAACTATTTTTGTTCTATCCACTCTCCCCATCGCCAAAAATTCATTTTTCCTCATGCTGAGCTGAGTTAAAAGGATCCACGCTCCATTGATTGAGGGTTCGTTCTCCCTTTTCTCTCCAATTTCTGGTCTGTGATTTGTTCTTCCTCCCGTTCATGCAAGGGATCGTTTTCACTTTTCCCATGGTCAGACTGTGTGATGTTTGGTTACTTCATCGCTAAATAGTGGTTGTTGTCCTCCTCAGAAATTGGGTTGTTGTGAGTACCTACGTTGTGTTGGTGGCATTTTCCCTCACGCTTGGGAGCTGCTATAGGTTACCATTGTGTTGTTTTGGCCACAATAGGGCCAAGAACAACTTAGGGATTGTTTTCCCCTGTCAAAGCTATAATTGTTGTTTTTGTTGCATGCATGCAGTGGTTGGTATTTGGACTGTGTGGAGTGGGATTGAAGGCTAGGTATGCTTGAGAAACTTGGGTTTGGGGAGCCACACAGACAGAGTTATATGGCTAGCTTTCTTCTCCACAACCCCAGAAGAGAATTGGCAAGGGAAGTCAGGGTATGAGAGACTGTGAAGCAGAGAAGGGACTAATTCCTGGTGTCAGGTGTGTGTGGCTATCTTAGAGGTCCATGTAGCTCTAGTGTATGCATCCTCAACTCTTCCATGAGTTCACCAGCTTAGAATTTAGCTTCTCCCAACTCCTTGATAGCCTAATAACCCTTACTGTGTGGGCTTGGATGATTTGCATACCTTGGCTATGTGTAAGTATGCTTAGTCCCTTATTCCTTTGGGAGTCATGCTCAGCTCGGGGTGTTGTTCAGGAATAAACACCTTATAACCAAAGGTCTGGGGTTACCAACATACTCTTAAAACTTGTAGACAATCAACTTTAAAGTACATAAAGGAAATAAGAAGATAGGATAGACTCCCTCGATTTATGACGGTTGATCCAAGATTTGTCTTCTCCTGCTCTGCTTCTCCTCCAAAGCTTTCAGGGATGTTTCTCCTTCACCTGCAAAGAGCAAATCCTCCAAGTGCAAAATTATACATGTATATATGACAACTTAGATAAATAGTATATAGAGTGCTTAATCATAAATATTCATCAAACCATGATATATGAAAGATATTCAATACACATTCGGAATAAGGATTCTCTTTATTAACAATAGTGAATGAATCAAGGTTACAACCCAACACCTGAAACAAGGACACCTCTGCAACCAAAGGATTATGAGTTCTACTGCTCCAAAGACTTCTGAATATATACCACCAGCATAACTTTGCTCTCCAAGTATGATTAATTAATGCCCTCCCCAAGGCCTTTATTTATACTTAGTGAAATAAGGTAGTTTCGAAGGTTGAGGAGGTTAAGACAGTTAAGATAGTTATTGTGTAGGGCTTAACAAATCTCAATTAATCGCGATTTATTATTTTTAATGTCAAAGGAAGGCGTACGTGAGTATTGATACTGGAAACCCGCGTATGACACGCGAGTTGTTATAAGGGAAACCCGCATACAGATATGTACGTGGGTTGCAATGACAAATACTCACGTACAGTACGCGACATGATGTAGGAAAATTCACGTATGTACACAGGTTGCTTATAAGCAAAGTTGCATACAACAATTGACATATGAAAAGGTAAAAATGGCAAGCTAGATGGATAGTGAATGTATTTCATAACATGCCCATCTACAGTGTTTTAGGCAACCTTCAATCCATAAATGTCCTTTTGTGCACCAACATAGGAAATGTCGGCACTCGGATGGAGAAGTTCCATTTGGGTTGATAACAGATGCCCCCTAATGTGTGAGGTCAGAGGGAAGCGATGGCCGAAATACATTATAATATTTATCTTTGGAGAACTCAGAAATCCAATGGAGCAGAGGTAGTACCTGAAACAAATACATAATAATGTCATATACAAAGTCATATCTAAGGATGTTATGTTCAATATAATGGAACACTAGCTCCTTTACAATATTTGAGTACATCATATGATACGAGTACAAGACCACGTATATTAAAAAGGTGGATCGAAGCCACAATATACAATAATGATGAGTCTTCAAAGATCTGGAAGCTGCAGACATAAATGGAACATAATCTTGTGCAACTTAGTCCATAGATGAGGAACTAAGGTCTTCATAAGCAATCCCAAAGAATCAGTACAATCCAAGCCATGTGAATAAATGTAGGCTGAATTCAAACATGGAATGGATTCAACAGTTTGTCAATCAATAGGTGATAATCGACAAATGAAGCAAAGGAATTCACCAATGATTGAAGTGAATCCTGAGGTATTATTGTCAAAACTCTAGGTCTTCGTCATCAGGAAGTACTGAAGTGGAACCATACTGTGATAAGGAAGGAAATAGATCCTCCAACGGATCACAAGAGTGACTAGGAACTTGGAAAAGGAAGGGATACACAAAAGATAATAGATATAACAATGATGGGATCAGGATAGAAATCAGGCATTGAGTTAAGTCCTTTAATAGTGAGCACAACACATAGATGACCCAAGGAAGCTTTTAACTTTATAGATAGAACAAATAGACTTATCTGTCATGTAGGAGACATGATCAGATTCCCCAGGTATAACGGACAAGAGGAGGAGTAATAAACTCAAAGTAATGGCTGAACTGAAAGTGAAAACTGAGACATGGGTATCAGAAAAAATAGAGAGTTCTATGTTCAAGGATGACATGCTGCCACTAATTGAAAACAAGAGAAAACTTCTTCCTTACCTTCCCTGTCAAATTTTAACAAGTCAAGAAAAGTCAACTCGGATCTCTCTTCATTTTTAACAAGCTTTAAAAGAAGAGAAAATAATGCTTGATAGTGTCACTGATTCATGGATTTTAATGACCCCAAACTAGTACATGCTCAGCTAGTGTTTTCACATTTAGAGAGTCCGAAAACTCCAAAGAAGACTCCAAGGGGGTCCTTTTTCATCCAATTTAGTCTCCTGAGGCCAGAAAAGTATAAAACAAACCACAGAAGAACTCTCTTAGCTTCTGAAGAAGTAAGGTGCACCTTTTTTGTACTTAGTCATGAAGGTCCAAAAAAGGTTAAATTACCACCTACCCAACGCTCCTTCAAAAGTAGCATATAGCTTGAGTTTTACAAATGTGAAGGAAGGCAAGATCACTCGGAAAAATCCATTTGATTACGAGGAATGGGGCTTACAACAATAAACTCGATTCTTTGTTCTTTATGGTCTAACGATCATGACAAAGACATAAAGTATACTCGGAATCTTTTTCATGTTTAGGTCCAGAGCACGAAAAAGAGAAAACTAAGCTCATACTGGGGGTTCCTTTTCCATAAGTTTAGTCCCTCAGGTACGGAAAGGTGATAAACCTATGCCTAAAAATACTCTTCTCAATTCAATAGAAAAGAGAGTGTTCCTTTCTCATATTATTCCACATGGTCCGAGAAAGAGATAACCTACCACCAATGTGGATGCCCATTCACATATTCTTAACAAGCCTGAATGGACAAGTTTGCTCGGTAGTCAAGTCTGTTTTGAGGAGAAGGACCTAAGCCTAAAGAAACTCAATATCTTTCCCATGAAGTTTTAATGAGTCCAGAAAAGTCAACTTGTGGCCTCCTTACTATTTTTAACGAGCTTGAAGGAGAGCAGAAAGAATGATCTGAATGTAAGGAGATGAGTGTCATAGGAAAGAGAAACTAGTTCCAAGTGCGAGGAAAAAACATATGCATAATGAAAGGAACATGAGCAAGATAAAGACACTTAGGGAATGTCTCCTTAAAGTAAAGGGTTTCAAGTTGCAAAGGAAAAAAGATACAAGGCTAAGCGATGATGAGAGCAAAGATGAGGGCTTATACAATAAGCTAAGAGCATGCAAGCTAGCATCAGGCTCATATGCATGACCAAGGCACATGCAAATGCATTTATAGCTTAAAAACAAGACGAGGCCAGTAAACAGTTGTGAATCCAACTAAGAATCCTTTCTCCAAGAAAAAACAACATCAGGATCATATTCAGAAGAAAAGATCCAATGAAGGTCACTTTGGCAGACACACATGTGACTTTGCTATCTTCTACACAAGGTAAAGTCAAGGCAGAATCAACCGAAGAAGATTCTACATAACCAAATCTCAAGGGTTTATAATTAGTAAGATCAACCTTAGATGGAGAGCAAAAATCAACAAGGGAGATAGAGTCTACAGAAACAAACACGGTATCACAGGACTTGCAAAATTCATAAGAAAAATCAAACTCATTAGGATCACTGACTTGCTGTTCAAAGGAAGAGTCCAGAGACTCAACACGACCAACATAAGAAGAAATTTCATGATTACTAGGAAAATTAGGGCTAGACTTAGTCACAACTGAACCGACATCCATAAGAAGGCCAGACTGTATCAAAGACTCTAGGAAGACTTCATTTGAAGGAAGGAGATCATCTGAGATATGACACATGTCTAAGCTTTGACATGGATTGACAGAGTGGAGAGAAGGATCCATAGTATGTATAGGATGAGTCACTTGGTCAACTGCTGGGACCAAGTCCCAAGAATGTAAGCATGAAAACATAGGCTGCTTCTCAATAGCAATTGAATGCAAAGAACATGAGGCCACATAGCTCACCCGTGGCGGGGTAGTGTCTATAGAAACACTGGGAATCAATAAAGGAAAGACCTGGTATCTAGTTGGGTTAGGAGATGGATTAAGAAAATCCAACTGATCGATAGTGACAATTTCTTCACCATGATTAAAGTACATCACATGAAAGAATGTTGACACCACATCTTGCATGGAATAGATATAATCACGTCTAAGGAGCATATTGAAGTCAAAGGGGTCTTCTATCACCATGAAGTCAACTAAGACAGTCTTCCCACCCAAAGTAATAGGTGTTTGAGTAAGAATTTCCAAGGCTATATAAGTTCTTATATCAAACACCAGTAATTGACTAGATGTCGACACAAGGATGGGAGATCCCATACCTTTCCAAGAATGAACAAACAAGATACTAACTGAGGCTCCTTCATCAGCAATACAATGAGAAATCATGTATGATTCAACTTTGACCTTTATTTTGAAAGGTGCATCAAAAGGAAGGAACAGCTCAGCTAGGCTATCCCAATCAAAGGAAGAAATCCGAGAGCTTGGTGGGGGTTGATTCAAAACAAGTTCAATGCCCCCTTGTTCAGTAAGTTCTAAATTGGTAGTGAATAAAATGTGACTAGCAGACACTTCACTCTCCAAACAAAGAGTGGGATTGATCAACAATGGAATTGATTCAACCGCATCGTGAAATTCACTCTCCGAAGGGAGAGTGGGATTGACCAAAGATGAAATTGGTTCAATCACATCAGGATCACTCTCTGAAAGAAGAGTGGGATCAAGCAAAGCTGAGATTGGTTCTACCACTTGATCAACCAAAAGTTGAGTAGGTTGTTGAGAAACTATAGGTTTTTAGGAGAAGGAAATTCTTGAGTCTCAGACCACACTCTTTTCACCTCTGCGATAGTAGGGAACTGGTGAGTAAGATGATCTCCCTCACATAGCTTAGAAGGGAACTTAAGTTTTCACTTCAAATGCATGGTTTTCTCAACAGTGTCAACATGACTAGTAGTGGATGACTATTTTCTCTCAGCATGACCTGCAGAGGCTACGAGTTTTCCCCCAGCATGAACTATAGAGGTTGGGTGAGTGGGTCCAACCTGACTAAGAGAGCTTTGTTGTTAAAAAGCTTTAAAATGTTCAAAAATGGGATGACCATGAAACCAAACTCTTGGCACCTCTGCGATAGAAGGAATTTATAAGTAAGGTGGTATCCCTCACAAAACTTACAAAAAATATTGGGATTGTGTTTTGAATGGGTATTCTTTTCAACAATGTCAACATGACTCGTATTGGTTGACAGATTGTCTTCAGCATGAACCACAAAGGCTAAGAGGATGCCCCAGCATGAATTGTAGAGGCTGAGAGACTAGGTCCAACATGACCTACAGAGATTGGATGGGCACCACCAACATGAACAACAGAGGTTGAATGGTTAGGATCAACATGATTTGGAGCAGTTGAGTGTGTGCCCCCAGCATGAACTTTATAGTCTAGGTGGATGGATCCAACATGACTTGTATAGGTTGGATGGGAAGGTTCAAATTTAACATCAAAGGTTGAATGGGTGCCCTCGGCATGAACTACAGAAGCTGAGAGACTGGATCTGACATGACCTGGAAAGGTTTGAAGGATCCCACTTGCATGAACACTAGAGGCTAGATGGTGAAGATCAACTTGACTTGCAGAGGTTGAGTGCTAAGATCCAACATGACCTATAGAGGTTGGATAGGTGCCCCCAACATGAAATTCAGAGGCTGGGTGGCGAAGTTCAACTTAACCTACAGAGGTTGAATGGGTGCCCCCTTGCTTATGTTCCTTCTTTGTATTCCTCCTTTTTTTACTCCTTTTAGACTGTCGGTTACTAGTATCAGTACTTTCACCTCATGAGGTAGAAGGAGTAGGAGAATTAAATATAGGGGAAGGGGGAGCAATGTTTTGATTCCCTTGAAATAAGTAGCTTACTTGAGAAGCATCAGGAGCATTCAAGGTAGTTGGAGTGGAAAACAACCACACCGGTATCCCTAGGGTGAATGTAGGTAGATTCAAGGTGGCCATCAAAGGAACACCAACATTCCCCTTGAGAGGAATAGTACAAGGAGTTCCCAGCATGGGGATTTCTTGGTTGGTGTTCAAAGGGGTGTTAGCCATAGTTTCAAAAAAGGAGACAAAATCTAAGGTTGAAAGGCAACCAAAATTACAAAGCACACACCTAAAGGCATACTAAGTATAGACAAACCACACAGCACTCACTAAAAATTCCTAAATCCAAACAGATAAACAGGTATAAGATATGCTTTCCAAAAGAAAGAATATAGATTTACTTGGCGTCCATGTATATGTTCTTAGGCACAAGCGGAGGAATCACCCACTGCCCTCCCACACCTTCTACCGGGGTTACCTTCCAAGCCCGTCCAAGGTCAACTAGAAATAGCCTTCTGGTGTGCCTATATATGAACCCTAGATGTCAAAGAGACTAAAGGCTACCTTAACTATATTGATATTCTAGGGGGACAGTTGCAAGCCTGGTTCGTATGCATGGATAGGGTACCAAATCCTAAAACCCTGTCGAAGACAGAATCCCCTAATGCGCAAAAACCTTGGTGTACGCTTTGACAAGGAATCATAGGGTTATCTCGTCAGTCCAAGCCTCCATGCAGGCTCGTGTTTAAATCCCATTTGAGAGGAGCTTCCCAGATACAATCAACATATAATGGTTTACCTAGTGATTGGCCAACTACATCTGAAATTTTAACACTTGTGGAGAGTTGAAACTCCCTAATCCATAAGTCTAACCTGAGCTAGTTGGTGTATGACCCTATAAAATAAAACTTGCTAATACATTTTAAATTATACCGTTTATTTTAAGGGCTATTTTTAATCAGAAGGTAAATGGCATGAAACTTATGTGGTGTTTTGACTCAAAGTTGAAACAAAATGACTAAGAAAAGAGAAATGAAATGCAAAAACCAATAACTATTCTCTTATTTTCAAATAGAAACTTGAAAACCACAAACGAACAAATTCTTTTTATTTTTTTTAAAAACAATGACATGCCATGCAACCTAGACTAAAAAACTAATCTACATGCATATAAAGCAAACATGTTTTTTTTTATAAGTATAAACTGATGAAAATACAATAGAAAACTAAGACTATATTTTTTGTAATTTTTGAGATTATATTCAAAAACTAAAAACAAAACTACTATATGCAAATCAAATGCAAAAGTTTCTAATGTTTTCTTTTCATTTTTCAAAATGCTCAAAGACTACTATGCACCTAAATGCAAAATACTTGAGTATGCTTGAATTAAACTAACTGTATAAAGTAAGCAAGATGAAGTAAACATATTAATAAGACCAAGGATCAACCACCTAAGGAAGACTTGGAACCCTAGCTTGGGTAAACACAATGACAAGAAATCACCGAAATCACACAAAGGCAAGTCACAAACCAAATACTATCTGAAAATAGAATGGGACACACAGTGTCCAGAATCCTGATCACTGATTCAGACAACCTACACTTGAACCTATAACCCAAACAGGTAAACCTACTTCAAAATGCAAACAGAAGACAATCCAAACAAAAGAAACTCAAGGGATTTACAGGAAAGCACAAGGTGTGGCCGACAAGGTCATAAAACTAAAAACACAGTGCTTATAAGGAAGACCAACTAACAAACAAGAATCATAAAAGGACAGGGACAAGAAAACCCTAGCCCAAAAATCCCTATTTCAAGTCTTGTATGTGACTGTGTATAAGGGCAACTCGTGTACTGTACACGACTGTCCTAGAGAGCAACCTGCGTACGCAGGCCTTTGTACGTGACTGCATATAAGAGCAACCCACGTACAGGTACAAAATTTTCTCAAAAAGAAGGACAATCCACAAGGCATTCAAACACTATGGTAAGCATGGACTAGGACAAGATACCACACACAAACTCAAGGAAAATACTGGTCAAGGGTAACAGAAATAACCTACAGCAGTCTGGGCTCCCCAGCGAAGTCGCCAGTTCTATTGTTTAGGAATAAACACCTTATAACTGAAGGTCTGGGGTTAACAACGTACTCTTAAAACTTGTAGACAATCATCTTTAAATTACAGAAAGGAAATAATAAGATAGGATACACTCACCCAATTTATGACGGCTGATCCAAGCTTTGTCTTCTCTCGATCTGCTTCTCCTCCAAAGCTTTCAGGGATGTTTCTCCTTCACCTGCAAAGAACAAATCCTCCAAGTGCAAACTTATACATGTATATATGACAAGTTAGATAAACAATATATAGAGTTCTTAATCATAAATATTTGTCAAACCATGATACATGAAAGATATTCGACACACATTTGGAATGAGGATTCTCTTTATTAACAATAGTGAATGAGTTAAGGTTACAACCCAACGCCTGAAACAAGGACTGCTCTACAACCAAAGGATTCTGAGTTCTACTGCTCCAAAGACTTCTGAAAATATACAACCAACATAACTTTGCTCTCCAAATATGATTGATTAATGCCCTCCCCAAGGCCTTTATGTATACTTAGTGAAATAAGGTAGTTTTGAAGGTTGAGGAGGTTGAGAAAGTTAAGATAGTTATTGTTTAGGGCTTAACAAATCTCTATTAATCGTAATTTATTATTTTTAATGTCAAAGGAAGGCATACGTGAGTATTGATACTGGAAACCCATGTATGACACACGAGTTGCTATAAGGGAAACCAACGTACATATCCATACGTGGGTTGCAATGACAAATACTTGCGTACAGTATGCAACATGCTGTAGGAAAAGTCGTGTATGTACGTGGGTTGCTTATAGGCAATGTCACGTACAACAATTGACATATGAAAAGGTAAAAATGGCAATTTGGATGGATAGTGAATGTATTTCATAACATGCCCATCTATAGTGTTTTAGGCAACCTTCAATCCATAAATGTCCTTTTGTGCTCCAACATAGGAAATGTCGGCACTCAGACGGAGAAGTTCCATTTGGGTTGATAACAGGGGGTGGCAGTGTTGCTGAGAGATTGATGAGCACGCTGGCCTATGGTTGGGTGGAACGTTGCAGCGACGTAGCTGGTTGCGGGGCAAGTTCTTCATGAGATAAGTATCCTTGTATATTTTATCTTTGCAAATATTTTTGATGGCTAATGAACTATGATGAACATGTTGAATGCCTGAATGTATGTTTTCTTCCGCTGTGTATGTGAATGTATCTTAGCATGTTTTATGTTTTAAGAATTTTATTTCAGCATTTTATGTATGTTCATGTTCATGGGGCTAGCTGCCCGAATGTTTGATGGTTTGGTAGCGTCCTCTTCGTCGGTCGAAGGGCCGAGGAAGTTACAATTATTGGTTACAATATCAACAAACTGAAATATCATAATCCTCTTGGTCCTTATATGAGATGAAATCAAGATCTTACAACTTTCAAAAAATTTTAAATTTCAATCAAAGGGGAGACCCCTGGGGGGATTTGAATGCTCTCGAGGCCACTTTCGAATAGTAGATTCTCTTATTTTCTGTTACACCTTCTAAAAACAGCAAGCATGTTAGAATAAAATATGCCCAAAATCAATTTAAGAGTACCGTTGGGTAAGCCTACCTTAACTATAAAAAAACTAAGTTAAAACTAGCTAAATAGGTGAAAAGGAACCAAGGGAAGCAAGATTTCCTTGGTATATTGGATTTCTATTTGTGCAGCCAATGAAATATGCATTGGTTGCTGGATTTAATATTTTTAAAATAGAAAAGGAAATCTAGAGCATGCAACCTATGGATATCTCTTTAACTTTCCATGCAAAGTGGACGATTTCCCTAAGCTAGATCTAGAATGCTTAATGATACTTTACAGAAACGAGATCTAGACTACGAGCTTTGAAATAGTATATCTATGTAATTTTTACTTTAATATCACATATCTAAATTATAACAAAGCCTTTGAACACAGTAACCAGGTAAGAAAATTGATTTTTTGAAGGAGAAAGAGAGAGAAAGAGTGTTGAAAGCCTGGCAATGTTGGGCTTTGGAGTCTGCTTTGGTGGAACATTGAGGGACTATGTCATTCAGAAGAACTTGAAGATGAGGAATATGCAAACCAGCTCAATCTCTTCTACAAGTGAGATCACCTGCAACTTAGAAATCCTTACACAAACAAATGGTTAAAACATAGGTGCTGCTGTAAAAGGTAATTGGAAAGCATGCAATTAAACTTAAAATACATGCAACTCCAATAGATCTGCAAAAAGCAAACAGTAAGAGCATAAATCAAAGTAGAATAAACTCTTACCCTAACAAGAGGGAACTCTCTCCTTCAAGACCAACAATTAACCAACAAAAGCAATGATAAATAACACAGATTATACCTCATAAGCATTTGACAATCATGATCCACACATGAAGAGCATTACACCATAGATATTTCCTCCAAAGCTTCCTTATTATAGAATAATAAACAATAACACATCACAAGAGAAACGTCACCTCAATCCCAGTTCTAACTAGCTTGGAAGAGGTGATATGAGCTTTATTTATACAAAAAAAAGGAGATCCAGCCTAGGGAGGGTGGAAATCCCAAGGAGACAGACCACTGCAGCTGAAGGAGAGTCCATCAATGCCTTATCTGAAGCTGAACTGAGCTTCCACTAAGCCTACTTGTCAATATGGGGGTTGACTGAGCTGACACATCAATCCACAAAGCTTCTAGGAGATCCCACATGTGTGGAGGAGAGAGAGAGGATGCAATTCCCCATAAAGGTGGCTAAAGTTCAACTCTAGATCTATCCAGATCACCTCCCTCAGTCAAGGATTTGTCAGATACAGTCAATATGGTGTAGATATGACTGATTTCAATCGAATCAGTTGAGAATCCACTGATCTAGGATTTTGGATTTGCTCCATTATTCATGAATTTATTAATTAAAATAATCAATAATTGTTTTTTGGGGTTTTCTGACCTGAGTGATGGAAAATCACTCAAAACTTGAAAATAGTGGGTCCATGGGTTTACATGGTGCTCTTAGCTTGAAAATGAGCACCTACATGACTGAAACTAATTATTTGTCTTACTTTTATTACAAAACCAATTTTTCCAACTAAACTATTAAAAAATAGCCCAAGTTTTGGAAAAAATTAATTTTTAATAAAAAACACTGAAAAAATTTAAAAATTTAAAAATTGAAAAAACCTAGAGGGACTTATACATGTTTATATGACTCAACCATGATGCCTAGAATGTTTATACATTGACATATAGACTATAATAACCTCAATAGGCCTAAATTCCAAGCCAACCACCCCAAATTTGGAGGTATTGAGTGAAAAACCCAGAAATTATCAGTCGTTTATTCAACAACCAATAATAACCAAGGGAAAAAACTCCCTAGGATGATTGGATAGACAAATAAAGTCTAAGAGACTGAGTCATTTACAGACACTATCATGCTAGAACATTTATTACAATTCCCCCATGGGGTATGAACATGTGATTACAACAAGCACTTCCCAGAAGCACTTATGAAGGTCTTCTGAAGTCCAAACAAAAAATATTTGTCCTGTTCACCAGGATCACTTGATAAAAAACCACTAAGTACAACTTAGATGGTAACACTCATCAATCTCTCAGCAACACTGCCACCCCCAAGCTGGGCATGATTCCCACAAGGAATAAGGGAACACTGGTAGGCTCACAAGTAGCCAAGGATAGACAAAATTCAACCAAGCGAACATAGTTGGGTTTATCAGGATGCAAATGAGATGGATAGGCTGACTGCTAAGCTAGTGAGCTCCTCAACATAGCTATGGGATCCTGCACCAAATCTAGCATGGCTTCTAAACATCTACCCATCCAACACAAGGAAGCATCCCCTTCTCTGCTACATAGTCCCTTGGGCTATGTCTTCCCTTCCAGTGCTATTTAGGGCGTGCAAAGAAGAAAACCAGCCCCCTAGATCTGTTTGTTAGGTTCCTTCACACACTAGGTTTATCAATCTATTCAGGCGCCATTTCCACTCCCAATTCAATGCAGACCAAAGCACAAATGTATACACAACAATATACACAATTTCTGGGTTGAGGAAAATAGTTTGGCAACAAAATGAATTTCCAAGGTGGGTGAAAACAACCCCTTAACAACAGTTCATATTCCAAGGATGTTTTCGCCCTAATGTGGGAAAAAATGATCAACACCCAAGAGAATGTGGTCTCTCCTCCAAATCATTGTGCAACACAAAAACAATTTTCAGCTTGGAGATTAATGGAGAAAATGCAACAAAAACGTTGGGGAAGAGACCCAACTACAGATCAATACAAAAAATGAAGTTACAACCTAATGAAAATGAATAAATGTCTTCCCACATGAGGTAAAACACACATAGCAAACCCAAAAACGTGACTACCACACACAAGAAACTTCCAGCCGTTTGAGAGAGACCGAACGTGGATTACTGATGGTGATAGAAATGCCTAGGATCTCCAAAATCATGAATGAGAACACACTACAGACAAAATCATGAAGGTAAAACAACTCCCAAGCTTCACTACGTGAGGAAAATGGAGAACATGGATGTATGGCCAAATGGGCATGCATTTTGGGTGTTAACTTGCCCCAAAAGTCAAAAATGTTTTTCCCCAAAAATGGGTTTTCCCTAAATTCGAATTTCCTTGCCCATACTCTTCCCATCCCCATGCAATAATTAATTCAACCAATTTCTAGCAGAATTAAATGATTGAGTGAATGAGACAAGAAATGTAGTTGATTGTTTGATGGCTTCTCCAATTGACATTTGGTTTTTCCCCATTGGCCCCAAAGGTTAAATATCCCCCCCCCTTATCCTTAGGAAATCATTCCCCCACCTCATTATTTGTTGCATTGACATAGTTGGTTTTGGGTTTTTAATTATTTTGCATATTTACATGATGCCAAAATTATAATGTGTTAGCTAGCACGAAATACCATTGGCAACGATTTTAATCGCCGAAACATAAAACATTAAATCGATGGTGGGGATTTTTCCTTTAGCTCCACACCATGATTAATTACAATATGTACATCATATACATTTTTCATGCAAATGGGTTAAAAATTGGGGTGTTACATTCCCCTCCCCCTTCCATATTACTGTGCTCAATGCTTTACAAAATTGAACAAAATGCTACACTAGAACCGCCTTAGTTCTCCATAGAATTGATAAAAAATGGATGTGCCAATTGCATGGAATCCTCCAGCTCCCATGTAGCCTCTTCAGGATCGTATTTCTCCCATTGCACCTTTACTTGCCCTATGGCTTAGTTTCAGAGCATTGTGACCTTCCTCTCGAGGATGCGCATTGGCTCAATTTGGAACTCTCCCTCTTGTTCCACCTGAATCACATCCCAATTTATCACATGGTTAGGATCATGTACATATTTCTTGAGCAAAGAAACATGAAAAACAGTATGAGATCTAGTGGTAGCAGGAAATGAAAGTCTATATGCAAATAGCCCTATTCTTTCAAGCACTTCAAATGGCCCACAATATCTAGGTGACGTCTTGGTGCAACTTGTAAGATTCAAGGAACTCTTCTTTTTCCTCACTCTAAGGTAAACATGATCCCCAACACTAAACTCTATTTTCACCCTATGCTTATCTGCATAGATTTTCTGTTTGTCCTCGGCTACTTTCAGATTCTACTTGATCTTTACAACCTCTTGCTCCATCTCCTCGAGCAATTCTGGACCAAGCACAACCCTGTTCACTGGATTGTCCCAATTCACTAGTGTCCTACACCTTCTACCATACAAAGCTTCATATGGACTCATCCCTAAGGATGCTTGCTTTCCATTGTTATAAGCAAACTCTACTAAGTGTAGATAATCTTCCCACTTGGTTGGTTTATCCATCACATACATGCAAAGCATGTCTTCAAGCACCTGATTAAATCTCTCTATCTTCCTATCAATTTGAGTATCGTAGGAAGTGATGAAGTTCAACTTTGTACCCAAATATGCAAACAACCCCTTCCAAAAATTGGAAGTGAACTTGACATCTCTGTCAGAGACTATTGCCTTAGGAAATCCATGCAATTTGAAAATATCCTTCATGAATATATTTCAATGTCATTGATCTTATGCGTAGACTTAACCGGTATAAAATGTGCTACCTAAGTCTCTAAGTCATTGGAAATCCTGTAATAAAATCCATGGAAATAACTTCCCGTTTCCATTCTTGAACTGGCAAAGGCTGCAACAAACTTGTAGGGTGTTAATGCTCAATATTCATCTACTGACATTTCATGCACCTTGAAATATATTCAACCATGTCCTTTTTCACTTGTGGCCAAAAGTATTGCTTTCTGTCTATAGCAATTGTCTTTTGATATCTTGGGTGACCAAAATATGGAGCTTGATGGATTTCATCCATAACAACTCTCCTCAGCTATGCTACATTTGGAATATAAATTTTTCCTTTATAATTAAGAAGTCCATATTCTTCCAATTTATATCCCTCATACCTCTTCTCAAGACTTTGCTGCTAGAATTTGTCTTTTACCTACTCATACAATTCATCTCCATCAGTATGATTAGCAATTTTCTATCTTAAATCCAATTGGAAAATACTAAGAGATGCCACATGCATTTCCTGCACCTTCCTACTTAGTGCATCAACTAATTTATTATCTTCTCCCTTTATGTGATTGATTTCAAAATCAAACTTGCATAAAAACTCCAGCCATCTAGCTTTCCTAGTATTTAGGGTAGGCTGATAAAACAAATACTTGAGACCGCAATGGTCTGTCCTTAGCTCAAATATTATGCCCATCAAGTAATGCCTCCACATATTGAGAGAGTGTACTACGGATGCAAGTTCTATATCATGCGTGGCATAGTTCTTCACATGTTCCTTCAACTTTTTGAACTCATAACATATCACATGGTTGTCTTGCATAAGGACTCCTCCAAGCTGTTGACCACATGCATCGGTACATACCACAAAATCTTGTTTTGTGTCTTCAATCTTTAAGACTGGTGCACTTTCGAGAAGATTATTCAACTGTTGGAATATTTATTCACACCTCGATGTCCATTCAATATTTATTCCCTTCTTTTACAAAGAAGTGACTGGATGTGCAACCTTGGAGAATCCCTCAATGAATATATTGTAGTATCTCGTAAGTCCCATAAAAGATCTTACATCTGTTACATTTATTGGAGTAGGAAAAATCATAATGGCCTGAATCTTCTCAGGGTCTACAGATATACCCTCATCTGAGATAATGTGACCCAAATAATGAATCCTATCTCTATAAAAGTCACACTTGCTCAACTTTGCATATAGTTGATGTTCCCTGAGAAATTGTAATGTCAATATCAGATGCTCTTCATGCTCTTCCTCATTCTTAGAATAAATAAGAATGTCATCAAGGAAAAAAAGAACAAACTTGTCTAAATACCTGTTGAAGACACTATTCATAAGGCACATAAATGTAACTGGTGCATTTTTGAGACCAAATGGCACCCTTACAAACTCATAATGCCCATACCTTGTTCTAAAGGATGTCTTATGAATGTCTTCATCCTTTATTCTCACCTGATGGTAACCAGACCTCAAGTCAATCTTGGAAAATACCTTTGCTCCTCTCATTTGATCAAAGAGTTCATCAATCCTAGGAAAATGATATTTGTTCTTCATGGTGACTTTGTTTAGCTGTCTGTAATCAATACAAAACCTGAGTGTACCATCTTTCTTCTTTAAAAATAGAACTGGTGCTCCCCAAGGAGACACACTCATCCTGATATACTTATTTTCCAGCAACTCTTCCAGTTGCATCTTCACTTCTAGCATTTTTGACGTACTCATTCTATAGGGTGTCTTAGACACTGGTACTGCTCTTGGAACAAGTTCAATAGTGAAATCAATGTCCCTTTTTGGAGGAAGCCCTGGAATCTCATTAGGAAACACATCCCTGAATTCCTGCAACAAATGAAAGTCCTACAACCCTGGATTTTCATTCTCTGTTGCCTCCAAAATATGAGCTGCATACAATTGGAAACCTTTCCTACAAAATGTCTTTGACTGCATTACTGAAATCTGCCTGATAGAAATCACCTTTGGAATGCCTCTTACAACTATTGGGTTCCCTTCTTCATCTGTGCATTCAAATGTATTTCTATAACAGGAAAGCTTTACCCTGTGAGCTTCTAACCAATCCATTCCAATGATAAATTCATGGGAGCAAAGTGGTAGAACATTTATATCAACACAAGTGACCAATCCATTCATGACCAATGAACATTTCTCTACCACTTCACTAACCTTTCTCTTGGTTCCAATGGCTAGATGAACTAACCAAGATTTGCAATGCTTTTCTTTCTTAAAATAAAAAATATCCACTACTCTAGGGGTAATGTAACTATGAGTAGAACCAGGGTCAATCAAAATAGAAACAGATTGCTCAACAATCTTACCTACAACTTCACCCATAGTTGACTGGTGATCTTCTCGGTGGTCCTCGAGTGCTGCATAAATCTTAGGGATGGCTCTTGATACTTGACCCACTGTTTCTACCTCTTGAATGTTGTAAGCTAGCCTTGCATTCTCATTCTCAAGTGGACAATTCTTGTGCATTTGGGGTCCTCTACATTTCCAACATTGGAGAGGTTCTCTGTTCTACTGTGGATCTCTTGGATTTTCTCCCACCACTCTAGTTGGCTTACTTGCAGCTTGGGATGGTTGCTTCTGATAATTCTTGAAGTTAAAAGGTTTGAAATCTTTATTCCTTTGGTTAGAGTTCTAATTATTCTTGTCCTTCCATGTCTTATGATAATCAAGTTTTCCTTTGCTTTTCTCATAGCAATACATAGCTTTCCTTATTGCTTCTTCAAGAGTTGTAGGTTCATAAAACTCAATTCTTTCTTTGTAATACTGAGGAAATCCACTTAGGAAATGATGAAATTTCACTTTATCATCTTTAATGTACCTGACATACCTCAACAGTTCTAGGAACTTGTTGTCATACTCTTCCATTGTTTGATGTCCCGATCTCAGCTCATGGAACTCTTTAATATTGTCATCATAGTACCTATCAGAGAGGGACTTCTGCTTGAAATACTCCTAGAACTGCTTCCAAACAATATTCCTTTCATTAATCTTCTTCACTTTTCTAAAGTGATCCCACCATATGGATGCTCTTCGAATTAAACTGAAGATGGCTACCATATCCTTCATATTTCAAGAGTAGTCTTGGACTTGGAAATATTTTCTCATCCCAAGAAGCCAAGGTTCCGCTTCTTGACAATTATTTACCTCACCATTGAAGGTAGGCAGCCTTTCCTTTTTAAATTCATCACGTGAATGGTTATGGTAATGCCTCCTCCTCTCATTCTCGTGAGATGAATAAATCGAGCCGGCAGTGGATCTTTTGGAGTCAGATGACCCACTAGGATATCTCTTCCTTCTACTGGTACTGCTCTTACTACCTTCTGGTCTTACTATCTAGTCCCCAAATTTCATCTGCCTTTGGATGTCCATTAAAATTTGTAGCATGGATGCATTCAGCTAATTCTGCTCCTCCTAACCCTTAACCAATATTTCATTATCTGCCCTGTAACTTTGCATTTTTACCCTTAGGATTCTCATGGTGGCTGCAAAATCTAGGGGAGTATCTTGAAATATTCTCCCATTAGACTCTGTCTCAGCATTTCCAAATCAAAGATTTTCTCCCATAGCATCCTCGTCATGTGCATAGGGATCCTATGCATCGTTCATGCTGAAGGTTCTCATTGTTGAATCACAACTCACTTTACCGAACTGCACTATATGGAACACTGCCTTTGAAGGTGACTATGATTCTACAAAATGTGTTAATAACAAAATTGTTAGCTTCATAACATTCACATGAATCATACATTACTTACCAAAATTGGGAACATCATATATTGACAACTTCATCAAATCATATAATTTTCTTTTCTCAAAGAACGACTATTAGAAAGAGGCACCTTCATTTTTTTTTTTTGAAAATCTTTCATTTTCGCACAATATGGTGGATAACATCACTTTGATTTTTCATATTTTTGGTCCCTGTAATTCCACTGAAAAACTGATGAAAACATTTTTTCTGGAAACTCACATTTTCCCATCTAGTTGACAAAAACTCATGTTTCTCATTCGATGTGTCAGATGAGCTCAGACAACTCATCCAATCAGATCCCTTCCAATGAGTCATATGCTTCATCGGGTCATTGTTGACAACTCTTCTGATGTGTCGATGAGTCCTCACTTCTATTCTGATAAAAAAACTCGCAAAACTTTTTCAATGTATCGAAAACACTTACCGATTCCATCCGACTCATATTGGAAAAAATCGTCTGAGATGCATGAGAAACTCATCCGAGAGATTTTTCCTTCTTTCCTCATCATTGAAAGAACTCATTCAAGATACATCAGAAAATTATTTGAGATGTATCGGAAGACTCATTCGAACTTACCTTATTTTCAACACTTAGAATATTTTTCAAAAATTTCCTTTCGAATATTTTTCAAAAATTTCCTTTCTTCATCCTCCCATCGGC
Source organism: Pseudotsuga menziesii (assembly GCA_001517045.1). NCBI lineage: Eukaryota > Viridiplantae > Streptophyta > Pinopsida > Pinales > Pinaceae > Pseudotsuga > Pseudotsuga menziesii. The sequence continues at coordinate 37,166 of LPNX010983154.1, read as the reverse complement.
TTAACTTGCCAAGTATGCTCGATGCGCGTTGGAAAAACTTACAAAATTTTCTCGACTGTCATATCGGCACCCTTTCTGCGATGTATTGGCAAAACTCAACGACTTCACCCAATACGCTCTGACACAACTCTGCTAACACCATCAACTCAACTCAGCCAGTTTAGCCGACACTGTATCAGCAGAACTCAGCCAACTGAGTCGATATGTTAAACTTCCAACACTTAGGAAAAATTTTTAAATTTTTCCTTTGCTGGACAGAGGGTAACCTTGATTTTAACACAAAAAATCCCTTACTCAGCTCTACATGGCCTACACCACCCAAGGACACCCACACATGACCCTCATTTGACCCCATTTGACCCCCACACCCTCAAAAAGGCTTAAAAATGTGTAAAAGGGCTTAAATACCCCTAAAAAGAGCCAAAATAGCTCTCATAGGGGCTAAAACCTCCAAAAATTGGCTAAAACCCATGAAAGGAGCTTAGGACCCCTAAAAGAGCTAAATATTGAGCGAAAGGGGCTAAAAACCCAAAAAAGAGGCTAAAGCCCTAACCAGGGGCTTAAAACCCTTTTGGGGTCACTCTCAATTCATTCCTCTCTTGCATATTGTTATGCTACCTGAGTGGATTCCTTAAGACCATTTTCCTCTCAAGCCACCCACACTCCCTCTCATCCATTTTCCCTTTGAGCCATAGCTCCCCCATTGCCAAGAGAGAGGTGCCTCTCCAAGCTAGGGAATGGTGGCAATATTCGAGCAAGAGGTATAATCTTTTGTTTAAATTTCATTTTTATTTTAGTTTTTATCTAAATCAGTTTTCTTGTAGGTTTTATTTCATGTTCTAACAAGTGTATGCAGGGTTCTGGAGTCTAACCTTGTGTGCAGGCCGGTTTCCATCTCTTTCCTTTCTGTTCTTTGCTTTATTTCTGCTCATTTTTTCTTGCATTACCATCAAGAACCCTAACATTCCATCCTATAGCTAGAATGGAAGGTAGCCATTCCTACCCTCTAGCAAGGGATAAATCCTTGCTACAGAACTGGCAACCATACCAGGTCAATCCCATAGGATCCCTAGAGTGTTTTTACAAGTTTCAGTTTTTAATTTTGTTTTTTTTCCCTAGTTTAAATTTCTGTCAAATCTAGCTTAGATATCTGTTTATTTTCATTTCTAGAAAATGCCAAGCATCCTCAAGGCCAATCCGAGCACATTTGGCCACAATACTGGTTACTATTGGTCGTTCTATGATTTGCAAATCACTCAACTATGAAAAAATGGCCGAACCGAATTTCTGAAAATTCACCTATGTTTGGGCTCATTTTCTGCCCAAACAGTTGATCCATTTATGAATCTACTTTTTCTTAGGTGTAAAAGGGCCCATTTCTGAAGTGGGTTTTGAACTATTTGAGGTAATTCCTCACAGTTTGATCACAATACACTTCATAAAAATAGGACCTTTACAGGTGCACGACCCTTTTTTGGGCTTCTCATGGGGCTCAGCATCCTCCCTGTTGACCAACCTTGCATCCAAAAAGTGACCTATGGATCTATAGATGGGATTAGTCCCATTGTGTTGAGAGCCCAACACCCTCTCCTGGTTGAAGATAAATATAGGTGCAAGGTAGTCACCTAGTCAAGCTATCATAGTTCAGGATCAGAAATGGTACATGTCTAAAAATTTATGATGACTATTTACTGCTTTCATTCACAATGTTATGAAATTGGTGGAATATTCATAAACCATTTAAGTATCCATTGTATATAACAGAAAAATAACATACATACACACCATACAATATAAATCAACCCAACTCAGTTCATGATGCTGAGTGAGCCTGTAAAATTTACAATTTACACTAAGTTAAACATCCGCAGTCCTTGAGGACATAAGTCCCTGACAGACTTAATCATGGGAAGTACTTGGGCTCATCCCAGAAACTCATTGAGAGGAGTACCATAGCAAACCCAAAGTAGATCACCACTGATAGGAATTTCCAAGCGAAACAGGAAACGACCCCCACCGATCGAGTAGCACTCCCATGAGGAAAAAGCCAAGCACTGTCTTCTGGTAGTTTTGGTGCCTAATTGACCACCTAAAGCCAATAGGAATCCATTGAAACCAGGGTCCAAAAATCATTACCACTATTTTGACATACAAATTTGACACAATTCATCCCTCACGCTCTTCCGTACGCCTAAGAGGCGAACCACCACATTACGGGTCATTAAACTAACATCGTTGAGACCTTTCTCAATGACCTTCCATGCCATTAGAAGGACACACAGCCTCTAATTTAGATTTAGACTCATATCAGTATGAACCAGATCTACACACTACACCATCAAGCCCCATGGATGGTGCAAACCTAGATCTATTTTCCGGCGTAGCAATTGCTAGTGGACCCATGTCCACACCACAAACTATCACCAACAACCCTGTAGGTGGCCCTAGCATGGTTATGCAAACCATAATAAGACAGCTACCACCACCCATATTGACCAGTCAATCTCTCCACATGGGGCCAGTGGCCCTTCCAGCTACACTGCCCCTCCTATCATACGGGGGTAGTGGCCCTTCCACTCACACTTTCCCTCCCACCATACTTGGGGGCACTTGCTTGTCCACAATGGTCCCACAAGCACCCCCAGCTATGCAGGTGCAATATGCACCTGCAAACCCCACCACCATGGCTGCCCCATCTCACATCAACTTGGGGTCAAACCTTCCTTTTATGGCACGTCTCAACTTTCCTAATTTGGCTCGGTTAACAAATGACCCTATTCACCATCAAATGTTTTGGCCTCCCATGCCAACCAAACTTCCCTCAAACATTCCTATGTTTGAAGGGAAGGTAGTGGAGTGCCCCCAAAACCACATAATGGCGTTTCATCTATGGTGCTCATCAAACAACATCGTAGACGATTCGATCAGGTTAACACTTTTCTAACGCACCCTCACAGGTGCTGCAGCCAAGTGGTACATTGAGCTACCACAAGGCAAGTACCCAGATTTCAACTCCTTGCCTTTCATGTTCCTACAATATTTCCAACTCCCTATTAGATATGTTGAAGGGGTGGAGATCTTGTTATCTTGCTGCCAGAATACTGGGACCCACATAACTGACCACATCCATGAGTGGTGGTGACATTGTACTTTTTGTAAGATCCAACTTGATGACAGGATCTTCCTGGATTGGTTCCTTAAAAACTTTCTCCCACCTATAGCAAAGGACGTATCATCCAAACGTCCCCAATCTGAAGAGGAGGCCATCTTGAAAGTCTAGCAATTTGATCTTATGTATGTGCAGTTTGCATACCTTTACACCATCATTCTAGATGCTCCCCATGCGGGCACATCCTACTGGGATGCACCAGGGGCATCCCATGCTACAGATGGCATCATAGGTTCTTTCTCTCACCAACCATAGTGTAGAAATTCTAAAGCCTTGATGGCATAAGGAATTTCATAAACTGGCTAAGGATCTAGGCACACAATTAACCTCACAGAGAATTATAGAGAATTAGCATAATGAGAGAAGAAGAAGAATTAATGAACACACATTAATGAATGATCAATAAATGATAATTGATATTATTACATAGGTAATACATCCTTATAAAGGAAAAAGGAGTTGCATGAAGACAACTCAAGCTAGCTCATAAAGCAGGCTTACTAATTAAGCAAATCCCCCATAGGTGCATAAAGTAGTTTCCAAATCAGTCATGGAGATAACAAATTGGAAAAATCACTTAGGCAAGCTAAAGAGTGATGGAATGACAACTCATACATGCTTTTCATAGGAGAAAAGAGTGGAGGATGTGGAGGACAAAAAACTAGTTAACCTCACCTAGTCAAACTTTCCCAATTGCCTTAAAGCACTGAAAAAGTAGGCAATAAAGCAAAAAAAGCAGAAGGGCACCTAGGAGGCCAGGAATAAAGAAGAATTGATTCCTTGAGGTTTCCCAAGCACTACATGAGTCAAAATAGGCAAGTTTGACCACTATGGATAGGTAAATGACAACTTGCATAAGGTGGGACACATGAACTAGGCAAATAAGACAAAAATAATTAAATTAATGTCTAAGGTAGCTAACTGTGGGTTGATTATTCTAACACCCCCCCTTAAGCATGAATTATGAGTAATATATCAAAAAATTATAGGGCCTAGCAACAAGGCTTAGTCACCCTTTACAATTTATGTTTTCCAAAGAAATGAGGAAAGAGGCAAAACCTCAAGGGGAAAATCCTCCCTCAAGAAAGGACATGAAAAGCAATACCATAAATGTTGAACTGCTGGTGTTGCTGCTGCTCCAAACTAAATGTTGATGTCTGGAGGAATCTTCTTCTTGGGAAGAAGATAAATCTGCTCACCTGGATCAAGGACAGCTGCAGGATGGAACCTGGGACCATGTAGAACAACTGAAATCCAATGATGTGAAGGAAATACTGAAGGATCTTGAGACTTGTAATAAGCTCCAAGATGATGATATGACTTGAAATTCAAACCAGTAGAGATGAAATGAGCTCTAGATAGGTGAAATAATTGTCCAAGCGAATGTATCATGTCTCCATCTTCATTTACACAGAGAGGATGTGTGCAAGTGATTATGTAGGAACATAGAGAAGGCATGGGATCAAAGAGTGCGAATGCATGGACTCCATGGGTTGATATAGCTTCCAAAGAATCCAAGAGATCACAAATAAGCACAATAGTAGACTCATGGGAATATACTGGTAAATAATCCTCTATGGTAGAAGTATGAGAGGAGGAAAGATAGTGATGTTCAAAATCTTCAAGGAGGCTCTGAGAATGAGTGCCAAGAACAAAGGAGGAGCTACAGAAGAACATGGGATCAAGTATGGTAAGTGGAAAAACACTAGAAGGACTTGATTTGGCTAAGCAAACATCCTGGAAATCACTGGGTTGCGCACCATCAAGAAAAGAGGCATGCACAAGGTGTGAGAGGTTTGGCATATGGATCTCAGAATCCATGATAGAAGACATAGAGAACACTGAATGTGTGAGTGAATCATCCATAGCAATAGCAGATCCATTAGTCACTTCTTTTTCATCAACAACATCATGAGAATATGAATCAAGATCTTCTACTTCAAGAGACACAGAAAAATATGGCTCTTCAATATTTGCTTCTTGATTGAAAGAGGAAGCATTCGAATCAAAGAGAGTAGTAGCAATAGGAACTGTATGAGAAACTTCTTCTTCATGATCAACTTCATCATAGACTGTAGAGGCCGAGACATCTTGAGAGAGAGAAATCATTGAGGAGCTAGAGGGACTCTCCACAAAGCTAGAAGGATCCTCATTGTCCTTTCCCAAAACTCTATTCAATTTTGTCCAGAGGTTCTTTGGGGAATCAATAGAATCAATAAGGTAGTGCATGCATGGAGAGATAGATAGACAAATAGCTCCAATTGCTCTATCACAGTCATTCAACCAGTCACTTGGCTCTTCATAATATTCTTCACCAGCTCCAATAGATATCTCATAGAGACCTTGTCTCTTTAGATATGAAATCATCTTTAGTTTCCACTCTAAATAGCTTGTGAATGGAGAAAGAAGAGGAACTAATACTCTTGAATCCATTCGAAGTTGAACCTGCAAAATAAACCTACAAATCTGAAAAAAAGAGGATTAATTAATGAACTCTCAAAGCTTTGATACCATGTAGAAATTCTAAAGCCTTAATGTCATAAGTAATTTCATAAACTGGCTAAGGATCTAGGCACACAATTAACCTCACAGAGAATTGTAGAGAATTAGCATAATGAGAGAAGAAGAAGAATTAATGAACACACATTAATGAATGATCAATAAATGATAATTGATATTTTACATAGGTAATACATCCTTATAAAGGAAAAAGGAGTTGCATGAAGACAACTCAAGCTAGCTCATAAAGCAGGCTTACTAATTAAGCAAATCCCCCATAGGTGCATAAAGTAGTTTCCAAATCAGTCATGGAGCTCATGAATTGGAAAAACCACTTAGGAAAGCTAAAGAGTGATGGAATGATAACTCATACATGCTTTTCATAGGAGAAAAGAGTGGAGGATGTGGAGGACAAAAAACTAGTTAACCTCACCTAGTCAAACTTTCCCAATTACCTTAAAGCACTGAAAAAGCAGGCAATAAAGCAAAAAAAGAAGAAGGGTGCCTAGGAGGCCAGGAATAAAGTAGAATTGATTCCTTGAGGTTTCCCAAGCTCTACATGGGTCAAAATAGGAAAGTTCGACCACTATGGATAGGTAAATGACAACTTGCATAAGGTGGGACACATGAACTAGGAAAATAAGACAAAAATAATTAAATTAATGTCTAAGGTAGCTAACTATGGGTTGATTATTCTAACACACAGCATCATTCAACACCACCTACAATAGCACCACAACCAAACAACACCACTAGTGTTGCCTACCAAAACCAAACTCCGGACTATGCAAGAATGATGTCCCAGTCTCGAGCCACAACTTCTTACAGAGAACCTGCACCACCACAGTAGGCTCAGGCCTTCGCTTGGCCAACACGGCAGTACACAGGACAAATTCCCACATTTGTGGTACCAGCACCCACCCAAATCTACTATGCACCATCAGTGCAAGCGGTTCAAGCCCCCACCCCTGCTCCAGCTGCTCCATTGGGACAAGTGTTTGCACAACAAAACCATTCCAACCATCCAGAACCCAATAACCAACAAGGGAAACCAAGAATAACCGACCTCGGAACCAAGGAAACAATCAACCGCAGGGAGGCGTTCAACAACCAAATCCTCCCAACAATGTCGTGGCAAACCGACCATCCCAAAATCCTCAACAAACAAATGCACCAAGATGCAATGCTCCGTTGCGGACAAACCAACCATGCATACTACGTGAGGTCTACAGGAACTACACATTTGAGTGTCCCTTCATGGGTTGCGCTAAGCAGGCCATTAGAAATGAGGTTCAACATGCCACCAATACAACGAATCAAACCCAACCCAACCCGGCACCACAAGGACCTCCTCCTATGGTTCCCAAAACCCATTACCAGTCCAAGGATTGGTGGCAACTGCACCCGCTCCCCAACCCAATCCCAACGCTTTGGGGGCACCTCCCATGGTAGAAACATGTGTCCATCACCTGCTAGCTATGAAAACTAAAGAGGTCAATCTAGAAACCAGATGAAATTAGTACGAAACCAACACTGAACCCACTGAAACATCAGCTACATGTACGTCTAAAATAGTTAATGCACCTCTTCAGTTGCACCCTTTCTTGTGCCGCCCTATACGCTGGATTGCCAAAAACACCACAGCTAGAGCTACTGTTAGCTACAGCATCATGGATGATTTGTCCCAAACACCTACCACCATGTCTACTCTTGAGGTACTCAAACCTTGCCCAACGTAGTGGAAAGCATTACTAGCCACACTTGAGGCCGTAGACCCCTCTAAATCCAAGTCGATCAAATTCAACACGGAGAATGGAGAACCGTGAATGCCATCAACCATTTCCTTTCAAATCCCAATGTCTATCTGGAATTTGGTTGTGCACCCATGCATAGTGGATGAGGGGGCATCCGTGTGTGTTATGTCTACCATTATCTATCATAAACTTGGATCCCCAATTATGTAACCATCCTCCACAACTTTGCGGGCTTATGATCGCCATCCCACTAAAGCCCAAGGAATATTCCCCATGTCCCCATCACATTATCCAGGAAGACATTTTTGATTGACATAGAGGTTGTCAATGCTCAATTGGACTATAACCTTATCCTTGGAATAAGTTATATGTACGCCATGAGAGCCGTAGCATCAATTGTCTTCTGTCTCATGATGTTCCCCCATCAAGGGAAAATCATGATGGTTGACCAACTGACTTATCGCGATCTGCAAGGGATAACAACACCTGCCAATGTTATCCCTATGATCAACACCATTGATCTGCAAGGGATGACCACACACGCCAATGTTATCCCTCCAGTCAACACCGTGGTGGAAAACATACCAGCCTCCCCATTGTTGAATGTCAGCCATAGGTTGTTTGCCGATACCTCCATGATGGCTTCTTTCCCTTTAGTGTCACCACCACCAACACCTAACAAGACTGTGGACTTGTGCATGCTCTCATCCAGCACCAATGCACCCAAACAACAACCGCAACCACAACCCCAACCGCAACCACAACACTGTCCTCAGATGCAACATCAACAATAGCCGCAAAATCATCTGCACCCGCAGTATTACATGCAACCGCAACCACAACCTTATCCCCACATACAACCAGTAAGGAGTTATCTGGGCTCCTCCCCAGTCCACACAATTTCCTTCCTCTTTCCCCTGCCTGGTGTCATGAACAAGCCAGTAATGGCCACCTTAAACTTACCAAACTTTACATTAGGAATTCCTGTGTGGTATCTTGATCCACCATCTCAACAACAAATTCCCTAAGTAGTCTTAACCCCCATGCAACCCATTGTGGTCGAATCTCATCCTCCACCCAGCCCCCAAAAACCAACAGCCGCACCCACACCTGCACCTCCCCACCCAAAAAGGGCCTAGGGAAAGAATGCAAAAGGTAGCATTGAACCTCAACAGATCCCACCTTGCATTGTCTATGAATAACAGCTCCATCCAAATCAGAATTGCCCTAGATTTCTATGATCCACGTGCAATTGGATGCCATGGATACAACCGAAAACCTCCCCATGGTTGAACTTCCAAGTGCGCGAATAGTGAGAAACTAGTCATTGAGAACAAACCATGCTTGTTCCCTTTGTGGACTATATGTGCACTATTCTCACCATTTCCAAGACTTGGCAGAGTTTCAAATGGCTTTAGACAACCTTCGTCAACAATCCCTTGAATCTAATATCACCCTAATCAAAGAAGTTCACCCCCCACCTCCTTCTTCGAACACCATGTCCATTTACATGATGTCCAGTTCTATTGAACCTCTTGTCTCCACCACCAATGATGTTCCATCATACGTGTCTCTTCATTTCTTTCACAATGATGATGAGATACTTGAAGCCTTAACCACCTTGGAATACCCATGGGATGACATGCACCATCACTCATTCTTCCTCCCCGAAGAACTTGTGTCACAGTATGACCAGTTTTCTGTGGAAAACAAATATTTCATTCATGGGAAAGTTGACTGGTTCAAAAAACCCATTCCGACACTAGACACCTTTGAAGAAGGGAACATGGCCAACATCTCTCCGACCATCAAAATCAACATCCCAACCAATCCTGAGGTTGTTGGAGAAATTATGCTGGGGGCATCCTGCTCCCTAGAAGAAGTTGTTGCCTACAAAGTTCTCTTCCAAGAATTCTGTGACATCTTTTCCTAGTCTTACACTAAAATTCCTAGCTTGGATCCATCCATCGTGGAACAGAACATTGACACATGGCCTGATATGCCCCGCATGCACCAAAATCAATGTCCCATCCATCCTTCCAATGTGGCCGTGGTCAAATCCAAAATAGAGAAGTTGCCCACGTCCGGCTTCATTTATCCCATTGCATACACCACTTGGGTTTCTAATCTTGTTCCCATGAATAAAAAATAGGGTGCCATCCACATTTACATAGAATTCTGCTATCTGAATGGAGCATGTCCCAAAGACAACTTGTCAACACCCTTCATCGATCAGATTATCGATGCATGCGCCGAACATGAGGTATTTTCCTTCTTGGATGGGTTTTCCATAAATAACTAAATCCAGATCCGAAAAGAAGATCGTTACAAGACTACATTCATAACCCCATGGGGCACATTCGCCTATCGAGTAATTCCTTTTGGTCTAAAGAACGCTGGATCCACCTTCCAGTGTGCCATGACATATTGTTTCCATGACCTCATCCACATCATGCTAGTTTATCTTGACAACCTCATTGCGCAGTCATGGAAGAAAGCACAACACATAGATGAATTGCGGCATACCTTCCTGTGGTGTTGTAAGTACAAGATCCGCTTGAACCCTTTCAATTGTGTTTTCTATGTCTCAACGGGCCGTCTCCTAGGGTTCATCATGTCACACAAGGGAATGACCACTGATCCCCTGAAAGTCCAAACCAATTTCTCTCTAACATCACCTCTTTAAATGATGGTAGTTCATCTTGTAATATAGTCTTGTCCCTTTTTGTTTTACAATGTTTTTACCACAAATCAGAGACCCTCATTAGTGGCAGCACCATTAGTTGCTAGATAGAGTTACCCAAAATCTGTTTGAGACACCTCTCACACCTCTGGGCTCAAGATTCCACCCTCTATATTTTAATGAGATCATTGTCTCATGTTTAAGAAGCAATTTTCGGGGCCAATTCTTGAGAGTTACCATGGTTCCCATACCACATCATGATACAAGTGTCTTCATACCTATACTTGTGTCACACTTGCCTTCCGCCACTCATGCGGGTTCTCAGGCCACCTCCCATAAGGAACATCATTTTTATTTTAACATATAAGTTTTCTACTCCATCCACCGCACCTTATGCAGATCTCCAGACCATCATCCAAAAGATGGATCATTTACTTTGCATGTATTTGGCATATAACTACCTCAGTACTTTCACTCACATCACATGTAGTCAAGTCCGTCCACCACAAATCACACATGACTCTCTTGACCTCTTTCTGAGAGCCACCTTGGTTTGTGTGCCTCTACTGCACCGACTCGTGTGCCTCTGCCATGATCTATCATGTTCATGTATTGGTATGTTTAAGAGCCACCTGCTCCATCCATACTACACGGATGACCTTTAGACCACTGTCCACCATCCCAACATGGGGCACTGCCTGTGCCACCGCAATCGGTTGACCATACTAGAGTTTCTTTTAATCTATTTTTTGACTGCTAAAAGAATGAAAAGATGGCCAAGCGCAGATGCTTCCTTTCCCGCTCATTAAAGTATAGGAAAGGGAGTCTACATCATCTCGTTTATCTCCTTTTGCAGACTATGTAAACCATCAAATGAAAAGGACCACCTTGGCACATTCAATCCAACACCGTTCCCTTCTGCATACTTTTATGCTTTCTCAAGAAGAAGGGACGAACTTTACGAAAAAGCTCACCATTGGTTGTCATTAAGCTCTTTTCCAGCCTTCTCATCAAGAAAATATTTCCAAGCAAACTTGGTCCCTATATCTTTGTTTCATTAACCTCATTGATGAGTTCCTTCGACCACTTGAGAGGAGTCCTTAATGCCTCTCGGGATGGTTGTTTCTCACATGCTCGATTCCAGCTACATCATTGCACTGCTGAGATTCATATAGGGTATTGGTCTGTGCAGTATTTGGTCAAAGACCCTGGATGTCACCTGACTCTAGCACATTGATGAGTCTATTTGAGGGACCTCAACAGGTTCATGTTCCTTGTGATTTCTGGGTTGCATTGGAGACAATGTTCAGAAGCCCCAGCAGTGCTTCTATATAGATTTATGATTGATGCAACATATTTGTACCATAGAGACTCTGACTCTCCATCAGTCAGTTCATACATATATGTACCATTCCAGATCCGCAGGCCATTAGTCATGAAGATATAGCATTCCATGAGAATTCCATGGGTCCAATGTAGCGGTTCTTCATATCAGTATTGTATTCAGCCTCTCATTGAGGAAACCATTATTGTAACAACAGTTGTACATGATCAGCTCTTGTATTATAAATATTAGATCACATTATTCATTTGACATCATTACGAGCATGGGGATGCCTGCCTTGTCCAGATACATGTCACACATTATTTGTATCTAACCCATTGATGGGAACCATATTAATACAAAAACCAAAAGCCACCATGCCCTAGCCTAGGAAGCACCACCTCTCCGCAAGAAAATCCTATGATGTATGTTAGCGATACGATGAGCTCCTACCCTTACACATCAGGGGGAAATATGTTAACCCAAAAAATCCCTCACTTAGCTCTACATGGCCTACACCACCCAAGGACACCCACACACGACCCTCATTTCACGCCATTTGACCCTCACACCCTCAAAAAGGCTTAAAAATGTGCAAAAGGACTTAAAAACCCCTAAAAATAGCCAAAATAGCTCTAATAGGGGCTAAAATCTCCAAAAGGGCGCTAAAACCCCTCAAAGGAGCTTAAGACCCCTAAAAGAGCTAAATATTGCGCAAAAGGGGCTAAAAACCCAAAAAAAGGGGCTAAAGCCCCAACTAGGGGCTTAAAACCCTAAAAGTCTTGAGAAAAAGTATAAATAGAGGGGTGGGGGCCACTCTCAATTCATTCCTCCCTTGCATACTATTATTCTTCTCGAGTGGATGCCTTGAGAACATTTTCCTCTCAAGCCACCCACACTCCCTCTCATCCATTTTCCCTTTGAGCCATAGCTCCCCCATTGCCAAGACAGAGGTGCTTCTCCAAGCGAGGGCATGGTGGCCCATTTCCACCAAGAGGTATAATATTTTGTTTAAATTTCATTTTTATTTTAGTTTTTTTCTAACTCAGTTTGCTTGCAGGTTTTATTTCATGTTCTAACAAGTGTATGTAAGGTTTAGAGTCTAACCTTGTGTGCAGGGTTTCCATCTCTTTCCTTTCTATTATTTGCTTCATTTCTGCTCAGTTTTTCTTGTATTACCATCAGGAACCCTACCCTTCCATCTTATATATGAAAGGTAGCCATTCCTTCCTTGTAGCAAGGGAGAAATCCCTGCTAAAGAACTAGAAAACATACCAAGTCGATCCCACAGGATCCCTGGAGTGTTTTTACAAGTTTTAGTTTTTAATTATGTTTTTTTTCCCTAGTTTAATTTTTTGTCAAATCTAGCTTAGATATTTGGTTATTTGCATTTCTAGTTACTACCGAGCCTCCTCAAGGCAAATCCAAACCCATTTGGCCACAATACTAGTTACTGTTTGTCATTCTATGATTTGTAAATCACTCAACTGTGCAAAAATGGTCGAACCAAATTTCTGAAAATTCACCTGTGTTCGGGCTCATTTCTGACCAAGCAGTTGATCCATTTGCAAATCTAGGTACTATTATGGGTAAAAGGGCTCGTTTCCAAAGTGGGTTTTCAACCAAGGTAATTCCTCCCAGTTTGATTACAATACACTTCGTAAAATGAGGACCTATACAGGTGCATGACCCATTTTTGGGATTGACTATTTGCGTCTATTGGGACTGTTAGTGTGGCCCAGCCGCCTCTGTCCATCAAAACTGTTTATGTTTCTATTAATTTCATTTGTAGAATGTGTAAATCAAAGTGTAAATCAATGGTTAATGGGTTAATGAACATAGATTGATTGAAATTTACTTAAAATCAACATCTTTCCTAACCCTTCCTCCTCTACCCAGTCATCACCCTTCGGGGTATTCTAGGATAGGACGAAGGGTGAAGCTTGTATAGTAGTAGGCACTTCACCTATTATTTTTCGAAGCCACTAAAAATGGGTGAATTGGAAGGTAGAGGGGGTAGAGAAGGAGGGATTCTCACAGAGCTCAACATCCTCCCAGTTTCCCAACCTTGCATCCAAAGGGTGACCTATGGATCTACGGATGGGCTCAGCCACATTGTGTTGAGAGCCCAACACCCTCTCCTGGTTGAAGAGAAATATAGGTGTAAGGTAGTCACCTAGTCATGCTATCATAGTTTAGGATCAGAAATGGTACATGTCTAAAAATTTCTGATTACTATTTACTTCTTTCATTCACAATGTTATGAACTCTGCGGAATATTCATAAACCATTTAAGCAGCCACTAGATATAACAGAAAAAAGAAATACATACACACCATACCATATAAATCAACCCAACTCAGTTCATGACACTAAGTGAGCGAGTAAAATTTATAGTTTACACTAAGTTAAACATCTGCATTCCTTTAGGACATAAGTCCCTGAATGCCTTAACCGTGGGAAGTACTTAGGCTCAGCCCAGAAACTCATTGTGAGGAGTACCATGGGAACCCCAAAGTAGCTGGCCACTGAGACTAATTGCCAAGCGAAATGGGCAACAACCCCCACCGATTGAGTAGCAATCCCATGAGGAAAAATCCAAGCATTGTCTTCTGGCAGTCTTGGTGGCTAAGTGACCACCTGAAGCCAATAGGAAGCCATTGAAACCGGGGTCCAAAAATCATTACCACCATTTTGTCACACAAATTTGATACAATTGATCCCTCACACTCTTCCACACGCCTAAGAGGTGAACCACCATAGTACAAGTCATTAAACCGACATCGTCTAGATCATTCTCGATGAACTTCCACACCGTTAGAAGGCCATATAGCCTTTGATTTAGATTCAGACTCATATTAGTCTAAACCAGATCTGCACACTACACCATCAAGCCCCATGGCTGGTGCAAACTTGGATCCATTTTCCCATGTAGTAATTTCTAGTGGACCCATTTCCACACCACAAACTATAACAAACAACCCTGCAGGTGGCCCCAGCATGGTTATGCAAACCTTCATAAGCTAGCTACACCCAACCATATTGACCAGTCAAGTTGTCCCACCTGCAACACATGGGGACAGTGGCCCTTCCACCTACACTTCCCTCCTATCATACATGGGGGAAGTGTCCCTTCCACCCACACTATCCCTCCCGCCACACTTGGGGGCACTGCCCTGTCCACAATGGTGCCACAAGTACACCCAGCTATGCAGGTGCATTATGCACCTGCAAACCCCACCACCATGGATACCCCATCTCACATCAACCTGGGGTCAAACCTTCCTTTCATGGCACGTCTCAGCTTTCCTGATTTGGCTCGGTTAACAAATGATCCTATCCACCATCAAACGTTTTGGCCTTCCATGCCAACAAAAATTCCCTCAGACATTCTCAAGTTTGAAGGGAAGGTAGGGGAGTGCCCCCAAAACCACATCATGACATTTCATCTATGGTGCTCATCAAATAGCATCGTAGAGGATTCGATCAGGCTAAGACTATTCCAACGCACCCTCACAGGTTCTATAGCTAAGTGGTACATTGAGCTACCACAAGCCAAGTACCCAGATTTCAACTCCTTGGCTTTCATGTTCCTGGAATATTTCCAACTCCCCATCAGATATGATGAAGGTGTGGAGATCTTGTTATCTTGCCACTAGAATACTACAACCCACATAACTTACCACATCCATGAGTGGCAGCAACGCCGTAGTTTGTGTAAGATCCAACTTGATGGCAGGATATTCCTGGATTGGTTCCTTAAAACCTTTCTCCCACCTATAGCAAAGGACGTAGCATCCGAACGTTCCCAATCTGAAGAGGAGGCCATCTTGAAAGCCCAGCATTTTGATCTGATCTATGCACAGTATGGATACCTTTAGACAATCATTCCAGACGCTCCCCATGAGGGCACTTCCTACCGGGATGCACCAAGGGCATCCCATGCTGTAGATGGCATCATAGGTTCTGTCTCTCACCAACCACACCACCATCCGACACCACCTGTAATACCACCACAGCCAAAAAACACCGGCAGTGTTGCCTACCAAAACCAAACTCTGGACTATGCAAGAATGATTTCCTAGTCCGGAGCCACAACATCTTACGCACAACTTGTGCCACTGCAATAGGATCAGGCCTTGGCTTGGCCAACACAACAATACGCAAGACCAATTCCCACATTTGTGGCACTGACACCCACCCAAATCTACTATGTACCATCGGTGCAAGAGGTTCAATCCCCCACCCCTGCTCCACCTACTCTATTGGGACAGGTGTTTGCACAACAAAACCATCCCAACCAGCCAGCCCCCAATAACCAACAAGGGAAAGCCAAGAATAACCAACCCCAAAACCAAGGCAACAATCAACCGCAGGTAGGCGGTCAACAACCAAATCCTCCCAACAATGCCATGGTGAACTGACCAGTCCAAAATCCTCAACGACCAAATGCACCAAGATGCAACGGTCCGTATCGAACAAACCAACCGTGCACACTATGCGAGGTCTACGGGAACTACACATTTGAGTGTCCCTTCACGGGTCGTACTAATTAGAAATGAGGTTCAACATGCCACCAATACAATAGATCAAGCCCAACCCAACCTAACACTACAAGGACGTCCTCCTATGCTGCTCCAAAACCCATTACCAGTCCAAGGATTGGGGGCACCTCCCATGGAAGAAACAGGTTTCCACCACCTGCTAGCTATGGAAACTGAAGAGGTCAATCTACAAACCATACCAAATCAGTACAAAACCAACACCAAACCTACTGACACATTAGCAGCATCTACGTCTAAAACAATCAATGCACCTCTTCAGTTACCCCCTTTCCCGTGACCCTCAATACGTGGGGTTTCCAATAACACCACAGCTAGAGCTACTTTTAGATCCAGCATCATGGATGATTTGGCCCAATAATATAATGCCATGTCTACTCTTGAGGTACTCAAAACTTTCCCAACATAGCATAAATCCTTACTAGCCACCCTTAGGGTCATAGAATGGAGAACTGCAAATGCCATTAAACATTGCCTTTGAAATCTCGATGTCTATCTTTAATTTGGTTGTGCACCGATGCATAGTGGATGAGGGGGCATCCAAGTGCGTTATGTCTGCCCTAGTATGGTAGAAACTTGGATCCCCAATTCTGCAGCCATCCTCCACAAATATGCGGGATTATGATGGCCATCCCACTAAATCCCAAAGAATCCTCCCCCATGTCCCCATCACATTAGCTGGGAAGATAGTTCTGATTGACATAGATTTTTTCAATACTCAATTGGACTATAACCTTCTCCTTTGAAGAAGTTATATGTACATTGTTAAGTCTGAATTTGGTTTCTTCAATTTTGGTTTTGTTTCTTAAATTTTGGTTTGATTTCCTTCTTCTTTCCAGTTATTTCATTTACTTTATTTTTATTTTTTCTTCTTTAGGAAATTTTGTTTAGTATTTACATAAAATTTTGAGCCTGCTTTGAAATTTTTAGTTTTAAGCCATAGGTTTGTTTTTGTTGAAGGAGTTTTAAAGGTCATTATATCAAAAAAATGGATTCACAAATGATTATTCTGAGCCTAGTAATGCATAATCATTACCCTAGCAGCTTTTAAACTACATGCAAAATGATCAAAAGCTGAAAAACAACGATAAAATAGCATTAAAACTATTCTCGTAGCGCTGGGACGAAAAATCACCAAAGCCGCGCTACAAGAATATCGCGAACCTTATTTTTCCCGGTTTTCTAGCAAAATATTATCACAATTTCAAACAATGAGTGATTAATTCTATGCTGTGAGTTGTTTGCTACGTGTGAACTCCAGATTTATCATGATTCCAAGTGGTTCTAGGGTGTGAGGCAAAAGGTGGTTATCATTACTCCTAAAACAGTTGAGTTTGACAGGTAGCAGCGAATTTTGGTCTAATACAAAGTGAATTTTTACATGAATGCATGCTCGATGGTAGAAGACTTAATAGAATGATGCTGCCGGCCTAAAAGCACAGAGATTTCAGTTGCAGAGTTAGGTGGAAGTTTCATAGTCGCCCAGAAAACTAGGGTTTCTTTATATTGACACTTGGAGTTAAATTGGAGCTTGAACGACACCTGTATCTTCTAGAATGGTTCATAAACGGCAGGAGGGGTCATTCAACGTATCTACAATCGACCAATTAAGAGGTATTTCCCAATAAGTTAGTATAACTGCAGATTTGGGGTTTTCTTCGGTAGGGTCATATTTATCAAAATTGGTTGAGGAAAGAGTTAAATTGTGCTGGTAAATGAAATTTCATCCAAAGAGATCGCTGCCTAGGACATGTTGAGATGCTCTGTTGAGTGTAAGACTGAAAATTAGCTCTATATTGGACTATGCATTTGTTGAAGTTTCAAAGAGGCAAGGTTTAAAAACTGTGTATGTCATGAGGATTTGAATATCAATACTGTTGCTGGTGCAACATAAGAGAAAATAGCTGGACTTTAAAGACAATATGAAGACCTAGACAGCCTAAAGACTTAGTTTTCACTGCATGATTAAAAGCTGAATCAGTTGATCTTAAGGTTAAAGATTGAAATAAGAAATGGACATAGTATAAGACTATCACCCTTGTCTTTTCAACACAAGGTTCATGTCTGCAGTTTAAGGAGAGTTTCTTGTTTGAATGAATAATGTACATGATGTCTAAGAATGCAAAAGGATCCAAATACCTACAATTGCATGGAGACCTACGTGGTTAGGTGTGAAATTTTATTGTTTTTGGAAACAGATGGAGACAGCAACGAGTTAAAATCTTAAAGACAGATGAAAGCCTAGTACCATTTTGATATTCAAACTGTTGATAGCTGAAAGTGATAAAGTTTGAGATTATTTATGCCTTATATTTCTCTCATCCAACCTCTGAACAGTCTGCAATTTATCTAGAAAGTTGACAGTCAAGATTTTTCTTGTAAAATTTTATTGTGCGGGGATTGTTTATACAGGTTTCTGGTAGGTTATGATACTAAATACATCGGTTTTATGTTTCATGTTGGAGATGGACTGTCATTAGAGTAATTGAAATGGAATGACAGTTTTCAGGGACAGTGAAGAGTTTAGAATACTTCAATGATCTAAATTTCTTGTGACTGTAAATAATCCCAGCTTGTGTTAAGAAAACAAAGGAGCAGTCAAATAAGATTAAGGGGAGTAGTCAGTGAAACCTAAGAGAATTGAATACAGCAGGCATCTATCAGATCATAAACTGAAACCTAAAGCCATATAGTTTCATCCTCTGAAGGAAAATGGGCAAGAGTGGTAAAATTAATAGAGCTGAACCAACCAATGTAGAGTGGATTAAAAATCTCCCTGGATGTGTTGAATTATTTCAATAGGCTAGTTGGCTTGAGTTATTTAAAAGGATAAATGGGTATATTGCTGAAGTGTCTTGCAAGTTTGCACAGTGCTGTAAAAATGATATGGTGACCTTTGACACTCTTAAATTCAAGCTGACAGTAGAGTTGATCTCAGAAGCCACGGGGATTAAGAATGAGGGTGAACCATGGTTCAAGAAGCTGCCTTTTGGCTTTGATCCACAAAGATATATTTTACCAAACATCACCCCTGATTGGAATAAAGGCATCCTTATTCAAAATTTCAGAAAGGAGTGGGTTGATCCAATCAGGGTACTGCAGAGCTATGTTACTTGCGAAGGTAGGTATGCTTATGTATACAAGTACCATTTCAGATTCCTTCAGCACATGGTGGGAGTGTCAAAGATGAATCTGCCATTCTTCTTTCTAAAAATCTTGTAGAAAATGTCCAGTAGGGTTAAGCAGCATGAAGATCATACATCTCAATCAATCTTTCATCATGGGCTGATTAAACTGATTTGCAACATGAAGGGAGGACCTGGGATTTTTTCATCTTTTGGTCTGGTTTCCAAACCAAAGAAGAAGATCAGAAACCTAAAAGGCAAGCTGACAAGGGTAAGGTTTTGATGAGGAAATTATGTCAAAAGCCTAAGCCTAAAGATAAGCAAGAGGTCAAAGTTGAGGAAGCATCAGAGCAGGTGGAAGAGGATAGAAAACCCAATTTATTTTCAGTTAGTAGCAAAGGTAGGTACTCACTGTTTGAAGACCAAAAGCAGCTACTACAGCCCATGGTACCAACAGAGGTCCCTCATGAAATGAAAACTGCTGATACAAAAAAGGTGGCTGTACATGAAGAAGAATTGCAAGTCAAACAGAGAAGCCCCATTACTATATTGTCTGATGATGAAGGTTACCTTTTAGAAGAGGAGCGGGTAGAAAAAAATACAGTTGAAGCTGAATCCTACAAAGAAATTCCTACTTCAGGTAGCAAAGTAACAAAACCTAACAGAAAGAGGAGTAAACTTGAAGTAGTGGAATTGGCTGCTATCCAGCATCAAGGAAAGAAGCTGAAAATCCCGGGAGAAAAAACATCATATTGGAGACCTAAAACTAGGTCAAAGAACAAGCTAAGACTGAACATGAAAAAATTGCTCAATCCCAGGTTATACACAAACGAAGTTACTGTGTTAGATGATGTATCTCCTGATGAAAATCCAGAAATTAAGAAAGCTAGCAGAAAAGGGAAGAAGCCAGCAGCTGTAAAAGCTCCTTATGTACATCCTACAGAAGTCAAGAGTTCATCAAAATCATTAGAAGATTCAAGCAAACCTACATCTAAATTATCTACAATAATTCTTGAGATAAAAGATAAACTCTTAAAACAGCAGCAAGAAGAGAAAGCTAACATATGTCCTGTTGAAAATCAAGAGTGGTATGAAGAAGAGGAGCTTATACTCAGAGAAGAAGGAATTTTAAAAGAGCCTAGTATTCCTACTGATTTCTTAGACTTTTTAATGAAGGATGCAAATATACCTGAGATCCCTAGTTTTGATAAAGAAAATTTGCAGGAAAGTATTCAGCAGTATAAGAAACAGATGAAATACTTGCAAGATGTTAATGATGGGTTGATAAAATTTAACAGAGGGCTTATAGAAGAACTGCAGGATGTCCATAATCATTTCCAGGAGCTATCAGAAGTATCCAAAGAGGTTCTCACAAGGAAAAGAGCCACTGAAATACATTCCACAAAGTTGGAGAAAACAGTCCAGGATCTACAACAGAGAAACAAGGAGCTCATAAAGAAGATTAATGACATGGAGCAGGAGCAGAAGAAAGTTAAAAGGAAGGAGCAAGCACTAGATGGCATTGCCCTCTTAGCTAAGGCAGTGAAAAGGCTATGAAACAGTTGTTCATTTAGTTAGTTGTTATCTTGTGATAAACACATATGTTAATGATTTACTATTTTTAGCATATTTTGTAATTTTGTAAGTTTGTACGTTTTACCTTACCTCAGCGAGTTGATGGAGGCAGTTAGGGTTTTAGACCCAACTGATTTTGTAAAGAAACTCTATTTTGAGAGATAGGAAAGTCATTTAGAGGGTTCTGATTTTTGGGAGCTATAGGAGGTCTGCAGACTGTTTGTATCTTCAGACTTGTTCAGAGCTAAGTATTGTGACTCTTATAAGCATTTGCTGATGAAATTATGAGATATATATGACTTTTCCCCTTCATTTTTTTCTGTGTTGGCTTCATTATTGAACTTGTTTAGTTTCTTAATAGATATATTCACTGGTGGTTAATGTGTATTTGCTGGTAATGCTTGTTTGTTATGTATGAACCTCAGCACTGTCTTTCTGTTGGATCTTGTTGATATATCATGCATCTTTATCATCTTTTGTTTATGATTTAGTTGTTATTTTGTTTTTGAATGTATTCCCTGATAGTCCCTAAATCTTACAACCATTAAAACATTACAGAAACCCTAAACCTTATCTGTTTTATTGAATTTTATCTTGAGTGTATGTTGGCTTGTTTCTCTGGCCTTAGAAACAATTTCTGGCACAAAAATCTTTGGCGCCATTGCCAGGGATGAAGCTGAAGCATATCTTCCCTGGGATACTTATCAGTTTTCTTGGTTTAAGAGGTGGACTTAAATCAGCACTTTTAAGGCTATTTTTCACCAAGTTGTCACAGTGGCTTCTAGAGGAGTGGGAACCAGGAGAAGACCTACTTTACCGTTACATTCAGGGGTTTTAGACCCTGAACAGATCTTGAAAATAGCAAGAAAATTCCAAAGGTCTCAATATTTATTAGCCCTTTGTGACCCTGACCAGTTGGGTGCTTCATTACATCCAGCTAAAACCTCACCTTGGATAAAACCTACCATCCTTGAGAGCACTTTTCAAGTTTTTACTAATCCTCAAACCTTTTTGAAAGCCAAGACTGCTTCTCCTGGTAAAATACCTCTCTTTCAGCTGAAAGTAGGAAAGATCCCTTTTCAAACAAGTTCCAGTCAAGCTTCCTCATCTTCAAAACTATCCAGTACAAAGATGGCAGCCCAAAACCATCCCATGGATATGATGGACCGCATGGTTGTAGCCAGGTATGCACCATTAGTCTTACCTCAACCTTTGCATGCTTTTCCTGGAGGTGATTACCAGAAATATATGCCTAGGTTCAATGGTCAGGGGGAGACCACTGCTGAAGAACATTGGGAGGCTTTCCTAAGTTATGCTGACAATCAAAACATTGAGATCAAAGATGTATGGATGAGGGTATTTGTTCAGAGCCTTGATGGGGATGTAAGGAAATGGTTCAGAGAGTTGCCTGCCAACTCAATCACTATAATTGAAGAGCTCCGTGATCTTTTCATGAGGCAATGGGGAGACACAAACGACCACACCTATTATATAACTGAGTTTGGAGCTCTCAGAAGGAAAAAAGAGGAAACTGTTGCAGATTTTTCCAAAATATTCAACAAAATGTATAGTAGGATTCCAGCAGAAATTAAGCCTACTGAAACATCAGCTAAACTCACCTATGCCAATGCCTTTAACCATGAATTTTCTATATTGCTGAGATAAAGAAGACCTATCACCCTGCTGAATATGCAAGATGCAGCATTGGAGGTTGAGTCCAATTTCCTGGCTTCAAACAGACTTAAGAAATAAACACCCCAGCAGCTTTATGAGAGAAAAGGAAAGAAGGAAGCTGTTTCAACAAGTGCTGCTCCTCAGTCTGCTGAAGCCAAGATAGATGAGATGGAAAAGCTGGTAAAGATTCTCACTGCCAAACTGAATAAACTAGATATTGAAAAGAATTCTACCAAACCTGCTCCAGAAGCTGAAAGAAATCCAAATAACCAGAATCAGTTCAGAAGGCAATTTGCTCCCAGATTTATACCAAGAGAGTGCATGAACAATGATATTCAGCAAGAGAGGAGAGAGAATGAAGATCAAAGAGTGCTCCCACCTCTTCAAAATAATGTAGCTGATGAAGAAGAAGTTGATGAACAGCTGCTCTTTGAAGAGACTGAGACTGATCAGGATATGAACCACTTTGGAGATGGATTGTCTACAGGTTTTGTTACTGAAGAAGATTTTCTGAATTCAGAATATTATGATGCTGATATGTTTGAAACTGAAGATGATTTAGGCTTGGAAAATACTACTGTAACTGTTGCTGTCCATCAGAATGGACCTAAGAAGACAATAAATCTCAGATCTGGCCCGAAACAAGTGGTCCAAGCCCCCAAGAAGAAGGTTGTTGTTCTTGCTGCAAATGTTCCTGCTGCAGATGTTCTTGCTAAACATGTACCTGATCTTGTCATAGAAAAGAAGCAATCTGCAGAAAAATCAAAGAAGAATGCTGAAATTGAAGAGGTAAACAAATATGTCCAGAATTTCAGTTTGGAGAATGAACTAGGGAATTTAAAGATTCCTGTGCCTTTGACTGAGTTAATAAAGAACCCATCATATAAAGAAATAGTTCTGAAAGTGATGAATGTACCCAGTAATCAGCCTGTTTCAGATACAGTTAATTTGCAGGAAGAAAGCCCAAGAATTTTTATTGGATCAGCTCTGGCTGAAAACACTGAAAATGAGGCTGGTGCTTCTCCTCCCTTTTATGTCACCTTGACTATACATGACCAAATGATTCACAATTGTCTTTTAGATTCAGGAGCCTCCCACAATTTGATGCCAAAAGCTGTAATGGAAGCCCTGGGCCTTAGTATCACCAAACCTTACCATGATCTATATGCCTTTGACTCCTGAGCTGTGAAATGTTTTAGGAGTAATTAAAGATATGGTTGTTAGCTTAGCTCAGTTTCCTATGAAAAGTGTGATAATGGATGTTGTAGTAGCTGACATTACACCAAAGTTTGGCTTACTTCTATCTAGGTCATGGGCTAAGAAGGTTGGGGGAAACTTACAGATGGACCTTTCTTATGCCACTATTCCTATGTTTGGTGGAGAAAATAGAAGACTGTACAGAGGGCTGCAGTTTTCTTACATAGTCACAGATGATAAAAACCCCACTAATCATCCCATATATTCTGTTGACAAAGACCCGGGAACTTGCATGTTAAATTTCAATGATGAAGATAATTTTGTTGGTCTATTACAAGTGGAAAAAGATCAGCCAATCAAACATAGCAGAGAGGAAGAAGATGTACTGTGGCAATTGTACTTTGATGGATCCTCATGCAAAGAGGGTGCTGGAGCTGGAGTCCTTCTCATTTCTCCTGGAGGTGAAACAGTGAAACTCATGTATAAGCTGGAGTTTGTTACCACTAACAATACTGCTGAGTATGAAGCTCTGCTACTGGGACTGAAAGCTACTAAAGACTTAGGAATTCAGCAAATTGCTGCATTTGGCGACTCTGAATTGGTTGTTCAGCAGGTCAAGAACAACTATCAATTAAAGCAGGGTTTGCTGAAAGTGTACCGGAATGAGGTATGGGATATGCTTGATAACTATTTTGTAGCATTTAATATCACTCATATTCCAAGGAATCATAATGAGACCGCAGACTCATTATCTTTGGATGCCACACACTTCAGAATTCCTAAAACCACTCAGTTGAGGTATCCCATAGAGGTGAGGTATAGACCATGTGTACCGGATAATGTGAGGCACTGGAGGGTATTTGAAGATGACATTGAAATCAAAAAATTTCTTGAGCTTACAGATGAGTTCACTAATGCCCAAATTGATCAAGAAGAAGATGAAGGGCATGAACAGCTAGATGAGTTTGCTGAAAATGAATCTGCTGAAAATGATTCTGCTGAAAATAAGTTTGTTGAACATGAGATAGCAGATCATAAAATTATTGAGTTGAATAGTAATTTCATCCCAAAAGGTTTAGTACCTTTAGAAAGAATATTTACCAAAGATGATACTCCTTCAAAGCCAGTGGTTCAATCGTCAGAAGATAATGTAGTGGACTGCAACATTGGTTCTGCTGAACATCCAAAAATGGTAAAAATTTCCAAATCTCTGTCAGCTGAACAAAGAAATAGATACATCAAACTTCTGAAAGAACATGTGGATGTGTTTTCCTGGTCTTATGAAGAGCTGAGAACCTATGATACAACAATCATTCAGCATAAGGTCCCTCTGAAGCCTAATGTTAAACCTTTCCGACAGAAACTAAGAAGGATTAATCCAGCTTTATTTCCTGTGATTGAGAAAGAAGTAAAGAAGCTGCTGGATGCAAAGATAATAGTGCTTCTCGGGTACTCTTCCTGGGTTGCTAATCTGGTTCCTGTCAGAAAAAAGAATGGGGAAATTAGATTATGTGTTGACTTCAGAAATCTGAATAGATCATCATTAAAAGACAACTATCCTCTTCCTAAGATTGAACAGGTATTGCAGCAAGTAGTGGGAGCTCAGAGGATCTCTATGGTGGATGGTTTTTCAGGGTACAATCAAATTGCAATGAACCCTGATGAAAAGGAGAAGACAGCCTTTACAACTCCCTGGGGGACATTCATGTATGACAAGATGCCTTTTGGCCTGATGAATGCTGGAGCAACATTTCAGGGAGCAATGGACATTGCATTTGTTAGAGAAAAAGATAAGTTTGTGGTTATCTATCTGGATGATATTACTGTATTCTCAAAATTTGATGATGAACACTTGAAGCATTTAAGACAGACCTTCCAAAAATGCAGAAAATTTGGTTTGTCTCTAAATCCCAAGGAATCACATTTTGCTGTGCAAGAGGGTAAATTACTTGGTCACCTGGTGTCTGTTGATGGCATTAGAATAGATCCTGAAAGAGTGAAAGCTATATTGAAGATTAGTTTACCAAGAAGTAAAAAGGATGTTCAATCATTCATTGGCAAAATTAATTTTCTGCGGTGGTTCATTCCCAATTTTGCTGAGACTATTAAACAGATTACAGCCATGTTGAAGAAGGACCAGGAAGTCAGGTGGACTGTTGAAGCAAAGGCTGCATTTGAAAAAATCAAGGTGGCTCTTACTGAAACACCTGTGTTGGTAGGCCCCGATTTCACCAAAGAATTTCTTACTTTTTCATTTGCATCAAAAGACACAATTGCAGCAGTTTTACCTCAGAAAAATAAAGAAGGATTGGAACAACCTATTGCCTTTTTCAGTAAAACTCTTAGGGATTCTAAGCTGAAGTACAGTATATTAGAAAAGCAAGCTTATGCTCTGGTGAAGGATTTAAAATTTTTCAGAATTTATGTCCTGCACTCAAAAGTTATTTCATTTGTTCCAAATGTTGCTGTGAAAGATGTTTTAACATAGCCTGATAGTGAAGGGAAGAGAGGCAGATGGATTGCAAAGATCATGGAGTATGATGTGGAGATCAGACCCACCAAGATTGTTAAAGGACAAGGTTTAGCCAAGCTGTTGGTTGATTCAAATTGTCAAGCTCTGGGACTGCATGTTATGGCTGAAGAAATAGCTCAAGAGGAAGAGCAAGCAGCACTAAAGAAATAGAAGATCATGGATTTTTATTTAGCATCTACCTGGTATGCAGACATAGTCTATTTTCTCTTATTTCTACAATGTCCTGAGCATTTAGACAAGAAGGCTGCTAGATCATTGAAAATCAAAGCTACTAAGTATTGTTTGGTAGAAGATCAATTGTTCTGGAAAGATCTAGGGGGTATCTTGCTCAGATGTTTGGACCAATATTAAATAGGTGAAGTGATCTCAGAATCCCATGAAGGTGCCTATGGAGGGCATAAACATTGGAAAGCAACATCCTACAAAATTTTGCGAGCTGGATATTATTGGCCATCTTTGTTCACAGATGTTTACCAGCAGGTAAGAGCTTGCATTCCCTATTAGAAATTTTCTGGTAAGCAGAAATTATTGTCTTTTCCTTTGAAACCTATTGCAGTCAATGCCCCTTTTCAGCAATGGGGTCTGGACTTTATTGGAGAATTCAATCTAGCATCTTCAGGACAGCATCATTGGATCTTGAGTGCAACAGATTTTTTCACAAAATGGGTGGAAGCTATTCCCACAAGGAATGCTACAGACAAAGTAATCATGGACTTTATTGAAGAAAACATCCTGAGTCGGTTTGGTTGTCCACAGAGATTAGTAACAGACAATGCCAAGGAATTCAAGTCCAAGGCAATGGTGGCCTTTTGTGAAAAAAATGGCATCATTTTGAAGCACTCAACTCCCTATTATCCTCAGGGCAATGCTCAGGCTAACAAGAACATCATTCAAACCATCAAGAAACTGCTAAAGCATAACAAAAGGTCTTGGGATTCAATGCTGAAGTATGCATTGTGGGCAGATAGGATTACAGTGAAACAGGCAATTGGTACTTCTCCATTTCAGCTGGTTTATGGTACAGAAGCAGTTTTCCCTGTTCAGCTGGGGATTCCAGTGATGAAATTCCTCCAGAACTCTCAAGAGGAACCGGATGATATGCAAAGGAGAATCTTTGAAATGATAGAGTTACAGCAAAATAGAGAGAAGGTGGATGAAAAAGCACAGCTGTATAGAACCAAGGTTAAAAACAGGTTTGACAAGAACATTAAAGAACATACTTTCTCAGAAGGTGAGATGGTTTTAAGATGGGATGCAAGAAAGGAGCAAAAGGGTAAGCATAGTAAGTTTGATAACCTTTGGTTTGGCCTTTTTCTGGTATCAAAAGTGTTAGAGAACAATACTTTTGTCTTGCAGTCCTTGGAAGGTGAGGAATTGTCCAGCCCTGTTAATGGGTGATTCCTCAAGCATTTCTACAATTTATAAGAGCATTTTCACTGAACATTGTACATACCGGTGAGTGAATCATAATAAGACTCCATGGCCCAATGGAAGTTTTGTAGATAGGTAAATAGAAGACAGAAGGCACTGGTCTACAGGTTCTTGAAGCCTCGCAGGGAGGTCTTCATCCCGCAGCTAGAGCCAGATGTTAAGTCTGAATTTGGTTTCTTCAATTTTGGTTTTGTTTCTTAAATTTTGGTTTGATTTCCTTCTTCTTTCCAGTTATTTCATTTACTTTATTTTGATTTTTTATTCTTTAGGAAATTTTGTTTAGTATTTACATAAAATTTTGAGCCTTCTTTGAAATTTTTAGTTTTAAGCCATAGGTTTGTTTTTGTTGAAGGAGTTTTAAAGGTCATTATATCAAAAAAATGGATTCACAAATGATTATTCTGAGCCTAGTAATGCATAATCATTACCCTAGCATCTTTTAAACTACATGCAAAATGATCAAAAGATGAAAAACAACGATAAAATAGCATTAAAACTATTCTTGTAGCACTAGGACGAAAAATCACCAAAGCCGCGCTACAAGAATATCGCGACCCTTGTTTTTCCCGGTTTTCTAGCAAAATCTTATAATGATTTCAAACAATGAGTGATTAATTCTATGCTGTGAGTTGTTTGCTATGTGTGAACTCCAGATTTATCATGATTCCAAGTGGTTCCAGGGCGTGAGGCAAAAGGTGGTTATCATTACTCCTAAAACAGTTGAGTTTGACAGGTAGCAGCGAATTTTGGTCTAATACGAAGTAAATTTTTACATGAATGCATGCTCAATGGTAGAAGACTTAATAGAATGATGCTGCCGGCCTAAAAGCATGGAGATTTCAGTTGCAGAGTTAAGTGGAAGTTTCATAGTCGCCCAGAAAACTAGGGTTTCTTTATCTTGACACTTGGAGTTAAATTGGAGTTTGAATGACACCTGTATCTTCCAGAACGGTTCATAAATGGCAGGAGGGGTCGTTCAACGTATCTACAGTCGACCAATTAAGAGGTATTTCCCAATAAGTTAGTATAACTGCAGATTTGGGGTTTTCTTCAGTAGGGTCATATTTATCAAAATTGGTTGAGGAAAGAGTTAAATTGTGCTGGTGAATGAAACTTCATCCAATGAGATAGCTGCCTGGGACATGTTGAGATGCTCTGTTGAGTGTAAGACTAAAAATTAGCTCTATATTGGACTATGCATTTGTTGAAGTTTCAAAGAGGCAAGGTTTAAAAACTGTGTATGTCATGAGGATTTGAATATCAATACTACTGCTGGTGCAACATAAGAGAAAATAGCTGGACTTTAAAGAAAATATGAAGACCTAGATAGCCTAAACACTTAGTTTTCACTGCATGATTAAAAGCTGAATCAGTTGGTCTTAAGGTCAAATATTGAAATAAGAAATGGACAGAGTATAAGACTATCACCCTTGTCTTTTCAACACAAGGTTCATGTCTGTAGTTGAAGGAGAGTTTCTTGTTTGAATGAATAATGTACATGATGTCTAACAATGCAAAAGGAGCCGAATACCTACAATTGCATGGAGACCTACGTGGTTAGGTGTGAAAGTTTATTGTTTTTGGAAACAGATGGAGACAACAACGAGTTAAAAGATTAAAGACAGATGAAAGCCTAGTACCATTTTGATATTCAAACTGTTGATAGCTGAAAGTGATAAAGTTTGAGATTATTTCTGCCTTATATTTCTCTCATCCAACCTCTGAACAGTCTACAATTTATCTAGAAAGTTGACAGTTGATATTTTTCTTGTAAAATTTTATTGTGCAGGGATTGTCTATAAAGGTTTCTGGCAGGTTATGATACTAAATACACAGGTTTTATGTTTCATGCTGGAGATGGACTATCATTAGAGTAATTGAAATGGAATGATAGTTTTCAGGGATAGTGAAGAGTTTAGAATACTTCAATGATCTAAATTTATTGTGACTGTAAATAAGCCCAGCCTGTGTTAAGAAAACAAAGGAGCAGTCAAATAAGATTAAGGGGATTAGTCAGTGAAACCTAAGAGAATTGAATACAGCAGGCATCTGTCAGATCATAAACTGAAACCTAAATCCATACAGTTTCATCCTCTGAAGGAAAATGGGCAAGAGTGGTAAAATTAACAGAGCTGAACCAACCAATGTAGAGTGGATTGAAAAGCTCCCTAGATGTGTTGAATTATTTCAACGGGCTGGTTGGCTTGAGTTCTTTAAAAGGATAAATGGGTATAATGCTGAAGTGTCTTGCAAGTTTGCACAGTGCTGTAAAAATGATATGGTGACCTTTGACACTCTTAAATTCAAGCTGACAGTAGAGTTGATCTCAGAAGCCATAGGGATTAAGAATGAGGGTGAACCATGGTTCAAGAAGCTGCCTTTTGAATTTGATCCACAAAGATATATTTTACCAAACATCACCCCTGATTGGAATAAAGGTATCCTTATTCAAAATTTCAGAAAGGAGTGGGTTGAGCCAATCAGCGTACTGCAGAGCTATGTTACTTGCCAAGGTGGGTATGCTTATGTATACAAGTACCATTTCATATTCCTTCAGCACATGGTGGGAGTGTCAAAGATGAATATACCATTCTTCTTTCTGAAAATCTTGCAGAAAATGTCCAGTAGGGTTAAGCAGCATGAAGATCATACATCTCAATCAATCTTTCATCATGGGCTGATTAAACTGATTTGCAACATGAAGGGAGGACCTGGGATTTTTTCATCTTTTGGTCTGGTTTCCAAACCAAAGAAGAAGATCAGAAACCTAAAAGGCAAGCTGACAAGGGTAAGGTTTTGATGAGGAAATTATGTCAAAAGCCTAAGCCTGAAGATAAGCAAGAGGTCAAAGTTGAGGAAGCATCAGAGCAGGTGGAAGAGGATATAAAATCCAAAGTATTTTCAGTTAGTAGCAAAGGCAGGAACTCACTCTTTGAAGACCAGAAGAAGCTACTACAGCCCATGGTACCAACAGAGGTCCCTCATGAAATGAAAACTGCTGATACAAAAAAGGTGGCTGTACATGAAGAAGAATTTCAAGTCAAACAAAGAAGCCCCATTACTATATTGTTTGATGATGAAGGTTACCTTTTAGAAGAGGAGCAGGTAGAAAAAAATATAGTTGAAGCTGAATCCTACAGAGAAATTCCTACTTCAGGCAGTAAAGTAACAAAACCTAACAGAAAGAGGAGTAAACTTGAAGTAGTGGAATTGTCTGCTATCCAGCATCAAGGCACTACAACAAAAACTTGATTTAGCGTCTCTTTTTGCATCCTTTTTTGCATCTAGGCCATCTTTCAAGGTATTTTTCTTCATTTTTTGGACAAAATGGCACAATTTCATGGGTTGGTGCTATTTTAGGCGTTTTTTGCGTCCTTTTTCTAAATATGGCACAAATTGCGATGTAATTTGTACCGGATTTTGCACCTGGTTATGCGCCAGGTTTTGCATCAGGTTTTGTAATAGGTTTTAAGCCTAGTTTTGCACCTAATTTTGCGCCTAGTTTGTACATTTAACTCTTGTTACATGCCCTTTTACGTCCATGTTTGTCTCAACTTTTATGCCCTTTTTTTCATCCACTTTTGCATCCATTTTTACATCCACTTTTGCATCCACTTCTATTTCATTTTTTGCATCCCTTCATGCGCCAAGTTTTGCATCAAAGTTTACATCCTGTTTTGAGTCTAGTTTTGCATCTCGTTTTGTTTCAGCCATTTTTGCATCCACTTTTGCATCCACTTTTTCTTCCACTTTTGCACCCACATTTTCATCCCTTTTTGCATCCCATTTTGCATCCATGTTTACGTCTTTTTTTGCATCTACTATTGCATCCACTCTTGCATCCACTTTTTTTGCATCCCAATTCACACCCATTTTCGCGCCTACTTTTACACCCACTTTTGCTTCAACTTTTGCATCCACATTTGCATCTTTTTTTGTATCCAATTTTACATCAGTTATTGCATCCCTTTATGCATCCATTTTTGCATCCACTTTTGCATCGGGTTTTGCGTTGGGTGTTATGACTACTTTTGCATCTACTTTTGTTGCATCCACTTTCGCATCCAATTTTGTATCCAATTTTACATCCATGGTTGTATCCACTTTTGCACCACTTTTTTCATCATGTTTTGCTTCCACATTTGCATCATTTTTTGCATCACCTTTCGCATCCATTTTTGGTGCACCCCATTATGCGCCCACTTTTGCGCCTACTTTTGTTGCATCCATGTTTTCATCCTTTTTTGCATCCATGTTTTTATCCACTTTTGCATCCGGTTTTACACCTAGATGTTGAAGATAACAACGAGGATAATGATTATGATATTGAGGATGGCTACGATGATAATGATAATGTTGTTTATAATGAGGAGAACGATGACAATGATGATGATGAGGATAATGACAATGATGACATTGACAATGATTATGATGACAATGAAATTAATGATGATGATGGTGATGATGACAATGACAATGATGATGAATACAATGAGAATTATGATGTTGATCATCTTAAAAAATAAGTTGTTATTTTTCATGCATAAATTGTATGTGTCCTCCATGGCCCTTTTCCACTAATCACATATTTTGGGTAGATGTTATTTCTTATGCCAAAGGTAATGATGAATAACTGATGAAAATGTCAATAATCATGATGATGTCAAGGAAAATGGTGATGATGATGACATGAATGATGATTATGCCGATGATGATGACTATTGTGATAATCATGGTGGCATTGACAAAGATGATGACGATGATGATGATCATCATCATTTCCATCATCGTTATCATAAAAAACATCATCACTGCCATTGTCATCTAGCTCATCATCATCATCATTTAAAGCATGCATAAGAATTGGGATACAGTTACAATCTTAAGCATGCATAACTTATAACTATGATTGAGCACATTTTAATCTTGGAGCTTGTAGTGAAATTGGGTTTATTTACCTCTACCAACACTTTCTTATAAGGATCATCATCATCATCACCAACAACAACATTGTCATCATCATCATCATATAATCACATAATTGTGAATGTCATTATCATCAAATCAATTACATTTATTGTATCCATTTTAGCACCCCAAATCAATCACATTTATATTCTCCTTAGGCTAGGTTGTATAGGTGCAAAACTAGGTGGTTTATATCATGATGATGCTAAAATGGACACAAATTGCATCCACTTTAACATCCCAAATAAATTACATTTAAATTCTACTTGTGCTAGATTCAAGTCTAGGTGCAAAAATAGGCACATTATATAAAGATGTTGCTAAAGTGGAATAAAGATGATTTGATGAATAAATATGACAACAAAATCAAAATATGAGGTTTCCTCGATTTGGCATCCTAGTTTTCATTTTTTATTGTATAGTTAATCAAAAGTATTTTGATTTGGAGGGTAGTTGTGAATCACATAATCTAATTGAAATCCCATTTGAAGATATATATGAATACTACATGGATTATATATATGTTTAAGTGAATCATATTTGTTTTGAAGGTGATCTTATACACAAAAAAATCAAAAGTTTTTTCTATACTATAGTTTACGTATAGTCGTGTTAACCAATTCCATCTTCAACTACACAAGTTATATTTGTGTGTACATGCATATGTCAACTTCTACAATATACATATATAATTTTTTTTAATTCTCAACGAATAAATTCATATCACTTCTAACCATTATCAACCAATAGATGAAACTAACCAAAATAACTATTATCCAACCAATTCTTGTTATTTTTTCCCACCAAGTCATATTAACTTATAGACATTTTAAGGACATTGCACTAGGTAACGAGTATAGAGACAAGAATCAACACATTAATTTATATTATGAGTTATAAACATAGTAATTGAATGATTATTGTAGTTAAATAATAATGAAGCATTTAAAAATGGAACATAAAAACCATGACTATTTAAATATGAATTGCACATCCGACTATAAATTTAGAAGTCTTCATTCACATTATAATCTGCATCTAGATATTCCAATGTTTCCTTGTCAATGTTGATATGTTCTTGCAAGTACCTAATATTATTCCTGCTACACCATCCTGCTAAAGTGGTATTGTAATCATCCTCACCTTCACTTTCATCATATTCTGTATCAATAAAATTTGTTTACAGATCGGTTATAGGAATGTCACCAGATCTATTTTCATCATTTCTTTCGATATCATCCATATTATCTTCCTCCATAATATCATCTTCCTCCATGATATCATCTTCTGAATATGCACCTATGACCCTGCTTCTCCATATTGCTAAAGGAATATTGTCATCATTATCATCTTCACATTCTTCTACTAGATCTTCTTCAACTTGAACATCATCATGGATGCCAATTTGTTCTCCCTCAACTATATTTGGTTGGTCATCATTGGTTTTCTTAGTATTGATTGAAGCATATTCGAAAACATGTCTTAATATTGGATCATAATGATTGACAATATCCATTTTGGATGACGATGATGAATACAATGAGGATGATGATGTGGATCGTCTTAAAAATAAAGTTGTTATTTCTCATGCATAGATCGTATGTGTCCTCCATGACCCTTTTCCACTAATCACATCTTTTGAGTACATGATATTTCTTATTCCAAAGGTAATGATGAATAATTGATGACAATGTCGATAATCATGATGAAGATGATGATGTCGATAATGATGATAACAATGGCAATGACCACGATGATGAAAATGAAAATGATAATGATAATGATGATTGAGGTGGTGATGATGATGATGATGACAATGATAAAAATGGCAATGACAATGATGATGGTGGTGGTGGTGGTGATGATGATGATGATGATATTATTATGTGATGACGAAAGTTGTGATGATGAAAATGAAGATGGCAATGACAATGATAATGTCGTCGACGACGATGATGAAAATGTAATTATATGACAAAAATAATGATAATTATATGACAACAATGATGATAATGATGACGATGTTGATAATTCCAATGATGCAATTATTAACAATTGCTTTGAGGGATCATTGTTATGCCCAAGGTTCGATACTACTACACAAGACATGGTGACAATGATGATGGCATCCACAATTATGACGACGGCGA
>LPNX010983153.1:294022-320618 GCA_001517045.1 Pseudotsuga menziesii | reverse complement strand
TATATATATGTATGTATATAGATAGATATCTATATACATACATATATATATACATACATATATATATACATACATATATATATACATACATATATATATACATACATATATATATATATATATCAAAATCCAAATAAACGTCTGGGTCACGGTCCATCGGCATCTTTAGCTAATTATGCTCCCGCGAGTTTCGAACCTATGCTGTGTTGCTTTCACTGCACTGCCAAGAGGGTTGAATTTGACAGATTTTATGTACATTTTTTCTCTTTCCCTGTACATCTTAATTAGAACGGTGAAAGGCACTAAGACAAACTAAAGAGAGACGGTTACTGCATTTTCAATTTGATTTTAATTGGGATTGGCATAACATAAAAAATAGCATGTTGGATCCTTAACCACAATGTAAATCACCTTTAAAATAGCATGTTGGATCCTTAACCGCAATGTAAACCACCTTTAGCTCTCGAGAATTTATAAAGGCACTGTTTTTGATCTGTTCCACGCGGGCCAAGTTAACCTAATTCACTTTCATTGGATGATTTAACTCACTCTTATGTATTAAGCTTGTATACACGTTTATACAACCATACTCTATGCAAGTGCCTGATTGCTTGAGGACCTAGCAAAGCAGGTGGACTTTCACATCGGGATCGTGCGTGGGAACGCCCTCCCTGTTGGTTGGATCGAATACAAGCAGACCCATCATTTATTTACTGACCGACTTGGCTTGCCTTTGGTGCTGGTCATTCAGGCTATTATTCGATCTTTTGGGTAAATAAAATAAGTATTGTATTTTGCTCTCGGCAATGGTACAGGGGAAATTGGGTGGGCGCTTATCACAACTATTCCAGGTTCAATTATCAGTGCATTTTTTAATGGATTTTTTTTTAAAGTCTTTGAAACACGTTTTAGGAGTTTTGAGCCCAGGGTTCAATTTTCAGTGCATTTCATGGTTCTATTAGAAGTAGTCCCATTTTCAGTGCATTTCATAATGGTTCTACAGTAAAAAAGTCCTTGAAAATAGTCCAAGGAGTTTTGATTGATCCTACTCTGGCATAAGTCTCATTTTCAGTGCATTTTATAATGGTTCTATTAGAAAAAAGTCCAAGGAGTTTTTATTGATCCTACTCTAGAACTTCCATTTTCAGTGCATTTCATAATGTTTCTATTAGAAAAAAGTTCCCGAAACAAGTCCAAGGAGTTTTGATCGATCCTACTCTGGCATAAATCCCATTTTCAGTGCATTTCAGAATTGTTGTTTAAAAAAAAAAATCCCTGGACCCTGAGTTTTGATCGATCCTCCTCCGGCATAAGTCCCATTTTCAGTGCATTTCATAATGGTTCTATTAGTTGTTACTTCACCAAGGAATTACTATATTTTACTGGAGTTTGAACTACATAAAGTGTATTACTTCACCAGAGAATTAATATATTTAATTTCTAAGTGTTGAAAGTTAATGTTTAAAACTGAGAGTATAGCTTTTCTACTAGTAACGACTTTCATAAATTTGTAGGAAAAAGGGCACCAGCTATTAAATGAGATACGAACACTATGTGAGGCACCACATGTGAATGGCTTAGTGGAGTTTCATGGGGCTTTTTACATTCCTGCATCTGGACAAATCAGCATTGCTTTGGAATATGTGGATGGAGGCTCACTTAGAGACCTTGTTCAATCAAAGAAGCACATTCCTGAGCCATTTCTTTCTGTTATCACATACAGAATTTTACATGTAAGATAATTTTGATTGTGGCTTCTGTGGCAAGGGAATTCTGTTTTTGATTTAACCAGCATAGATCCAAATCCTAGGCTCTATCAAGTGCCAAGAGGGATCAAATCTCTCCAAGTGCAAATGTCTTCTCAAGTATTGCACTCAAGTTTATATTTCTTCTCAGGTATTGCACTCAAGAAGTTTGCATTTCGAGCAATTTGATCTCTCTAGGCGCTTAATAAACCATAGGATTTGGATATAGGCTGGTATGTAATCCAAAATTAATCCTTCTCCATATTATTCATGGGCCTCTGTCATTACCAATATAGATTTAAGCATCAACAGCCATCATCTGATCCCACTGAAGCCCATATGTGGATGTTGAGTTGCGATGAATTGCTGGAAGAATTTGAATTTGAATTTGACACTCTCTCCTCCTTTGTCAATGGAGAAGTTTTGAGAATGAGATATGGTAGGCTCATATCGGTGGCAAGTCGAGTTCAAATTATTCTTGGGGATGTGGCTAGCAAGGGCGAGAAACTCCGGGCTCTATTTAGGTAAAGAGATCCTCGTGCAACTACCATTTCTATTTTGTTTTTCTTGTTTGATGCAGTCGTTCTATATGTGATTCCATCCTGCAAGTGATTGTTATTGTTCTTAGATTATACTTCTTTTGTCATCCAAAACTCCGGCACTGTCTGCTTTCTGCTCCTCTCAATTTTTTTTAGGAGGCTGCCAGCTTTATCCTATCTTAAATTGTAGAACAAAAACGCTTGTTTTGGTCATGTTTCAGATTCCTTGTGTGTAGCTATAATTCTATAGTTTCTCTTACCATGTTACCCATGTTCGGGTACTCCAGGATCCAATGACAGCATGTTCTTTGAAAATTTATTGAAACGTGTATGTGAATCTGACATTTTTATAGGTTAGAATTCACCATTTTTTTTTGAAGAAGAAGATTCCTTTGGTATTATTTCGTTGTAATTGGCTGCGTTGCTATTATGATGAACCGGTTTTATGAATCATATTCTCAATTAAATTTTGATTTGTAGGATATTTGGACAGGTGGGCATCCAGGTTTATCTTAAGTAGACTAGTAGAATGTGTATGCATCCATAAATATGATTCAGAATTTAATTGAGAATATGATTTAAACCTCATACTTGTATCGCTAAATGAGATTGATGCAATTATGATGCATACCCCTTTTAATTCTGCATTCAATTTTTTTGGAGTATGGATTTCTATGATGTGTATAGACGTTCTCAAGGCTGGTGGAAAAAGGAGTGGTAGTACTAAATATGAAAGAAGATTCAGAGCTGCCCACATCTGCTTCACTGGTTCTTGATCATGTCAAGTCCTATCTCTACAACGAAAGCCCTAAAGAGCTAGCTTGAATTTCTCTCTATTGAATTCGAATACACAACTGTGTGGTGTTATTGTATATATGTGTGAAAATATAGTGGGATGTGCCTATGGTGAGCTTCTTGGAATTGTTTTGTAGCTTTTCTTTCGTTTTCCATTACTTTTGCTGAGGATTAGGTTGTTTCTGGCCGGTCTTACTAATAATTATTACCACATGACGTGAATCTTGCACGATCTATTCTAACTCCAACGCCATTTCCAATCTCTGTGGAGTTCCTAAAGCTGTCAGAGGAGAATATGGAAGTATCAAAAGATTTTATGTCAAGTTAATGAAGGACAGATTGTTCTTTCCAGAGCACCAAGAATTCTCCATAGCACATAATCCCCCAGAGAAGGGATTCAAAATGCATGCCAGTGACCATTCTCCCTTTTTCTCACAGCCTCATCAGCTCTGCAATCACCTCATTCATATTGCGACTCTCTGGAGATTGGAGGGGAGACTATTGAGAGTATTTACTTCATTCACACATTATCTAAAAATCTGTGTTCTTTGTATAGATCTGCTAGTGAAATCTGTTTAAGTGTTTTTTACATTCACCAGCAATTTTACTTTTATTTGACTCTTCCAAATCAAAATCCTGCAATTGTTGAGACAGGGTTGTATTATTCGCCAGATTTAGCTTAAACTAAAACAATTGAACTTGAACTTAATCAAACTTTTGATTCTTGGAAGTTTGAAATTATTTACCTGGTTGGTCCTCATCTCTTGCCTTCTTTGCTAGGGTTTTTCCAAAGGTTCCCGTGGCTCAATTAAAAGAGCTAATCTGTCTATGTATCTCCACCTGCTCACTCTCATTAGGGACCATGCACTCTAGGCACTCATACAAACTTTATTTGACCTCCTCTTGTCAAGGTTTGTCTAAATTCACTATATCATCCGATGTTCACGTTTGCTGTTATACAAGAATTATTTGATTTATCAAGTCTTGTAATGTGAGGCATTTCTATTGAGTTTTAACTTATGTTCATCCTAAAGAGTAATACTTGTTGTAGGCTGCAACTGGAAAAGAAATATCTGTAGAGAATCTAGGAGGTCCATCAGTGCATTGTAAGATCTCTGGAGTTTCTGATCATTATGCGAATGGTAATTTCTTTCCTTCCCATGCAATTTCTTGGATATGTAGAAAGAACTCATGACTTTTTGGTATGTACACATGTTATAATAAATGCATATTGCAAAATGATTGGAGTCAAACGTCATATACTATATATGAGCTGGGTCTTATGCTTACTTTGCCATTGGTTAGAGATATTTCCTGCATATCTATGTTTCCATAAAGGATTTTCATGCGGGTATATACCAAAATTAGTTTTTTTCCTTGAAGGCTCCAATTCAATATAAAATGCATTTTGCAGCCCTTGCTGTTTCAGAGTGAGACTCACAACCATGTTTGCTTGAAAACAAGCATATGTTTATGTTTTCTCTGTTAACCATTTCAAATAACTTAACAAAAAAAGGCATATATGTTAACATGTCTGACCATTGACTCTACAACCGAATGAGAGTCAATGTTGGATAAAACTTTCAGCCTACCTACCGCAGATATAGATGCTATTTTCAACTGCAAAAAGCTTCTCTCTACCACATCTTGGACTATATCTGTACTAAGGGGGATGTAGGAAATATGATAGAGTAATACATCATAGTCCAATGTTGAAATCCCTTGGTTCTTGGCCCTCATAAGTTTCACAACTGTTGGAATTAATTGTCTATACAACCGCCTGAATGGAAAGTGCATCTTTGAAATCCTTTGGACTTTCTTTCTTCTGTTGCTAGGCCATTGTCTGTTAATCAGATTTTCACATTGAAACCATCATTGAGTACAGGCATTTCTCTTCTAGACTCTAGTTTTGTTTTATGGAATTTTGAAGGATTTTGATATAGAGCACAAACACATTCTTTTCAAGAAGTTTCATGTCAAGAAGATTTGATGCTAGGTTCATTGGTTTGTTGGACAGTTGTCATTTTGTTTCAAAAATTTTGTAATCAGTTGAAACTTGAAAGACACTTGGGTTTGAAGGAAAAGGTTCCATTTCTAAAACAATCAAATTATAAAGCTTGCAAGACATGAGTTGTATGAGGATCCCTTACCCTCTGGAGGAATTGTGACAGGAATAGGGCCAGTTAATAGACAGTTGTGTTTGTTTGTAGCCAATGACCCTACTGTCAAAGGTGGGACTTATTATCCTATTATTGTTAAGAAGCATCTTCATGCACAAGAAATTGCTGCACAGTGGAATCTACCTTGCATATATCTTGTTGACAGTGGTGGTGCTAATCTTCCAAGACAAGCAGAAGTCTTTCCCGACAGAGATAATTTTGGAAGAATATTTTATAGTCAGTCACTAATGTCAGCTGCAGGAATTCCACAGATTTCTTTGGTATTAGGTTCTTGCACTACTGGAGGAGCTTATATTCCTGCAATGGAAGATGAAAGTGTTCTTGTCAAAGGCAATGACACTATTTTTTTAGCTGGACCTCCTCTTGTCAAGGTTTGTCTAAATTAACTATATCATTTGATGTTCACGTTTGCTGTTATACAAGAATTATCTGATTTATCAAGTCTTGTAATGTGAGGCATTTCTATTGGGTTTTAACTTATGTTCATCCTAAAGAGTAATACTTGTGGTAGGCTGCAACTGGAGAAGAAATATCTGCAGAGGATCTAGGAGGTGCATCAGTGCATTGTAAGATCTCTGGAGTTTCTGATCATTATGCCAATGGTAATTTCTTCCCTTCCCATGCAATTTCTTGGATATGTAGAAAGAACTCATGACTTTTTGGGATGTACACATGTTATAATAAATGCATATTGCAAAATGATTGGAGTCAAACGTCATATACTATATATGAGCTGGGTCTTATGCTTACTTTGCCATTAGTTAGAGATATTTCCTGCATATATATGTTGCCAGAAAGGATTTTCATGCGGATATATACCAAAATTAGTTTTTTGCCTTGAAGGCTCCAATTCAATACAAAATGCATTTTGCAGCCCTTGATGTTTCAAAGTGAGACTCACAACCATGTTTGCTTAAAAACAAGCATATGTTTATGTGTTCTATGTTAACCATTTCAAATAACCTAACAAAAAAAGGCATATATGTTAACATGTTTGACCATTGACTCTACAACCGAATGAGAGTCAATGTTGGCTAAAAATTTCAGCCTACCTACCGCAGATATAGATGCTATTTTCAACTGCAAAAAGCTTCTCTCTACCACATCTTGGACTATTGCTGTACTAAGGGGGATGTAGGAAATATGATTAGAGTAATACATCATAGTACAATGATGGATTGGACTTATGTTAGTCATTGTATAGTATTAGGTACCAGGTAGTAAGTTTGGGTTATCTATTTTAAAGAGTTATGTTAGAGGTTTCTCACGTAGATAGATTATGATTGAGAACATATGAGCGATTCATAAATAATAGGATCATAAACAAACTATTCTTGCCATGTACCCAATAACCTCTGCCCATTGTAAAGCCTATGTGGTACCTTAATTCTACAGTAGAATTTGTCATCTGATACCAATATCATTTTTAATAGTTAAGTGTAGATACTAATAGAAAAAGGAAACTACAACAACCTTAATTATTTATTTTTCAATCTTATAACATGGATGAAGATCTACCATGCATACATCCATAATTATGATAATTTAATTTCACACACACACAAGTGACAATTTTGAAAATAA
The DNA here is from genome assembly GCA_001517045.1 of Pseudotsuga menziesii. Taxonomy (NCBI): domain Eukaryota; kingdom Viridiplantae; phylum Streptophyta; class Pinopsida; order Pinales; family Pinaceae; genus Pseudotsuga; species Pseudotsuga menziesii. Next base: position 313,775 of record LPNX010983153.1, on the reverse strand, counting down.
TCAATGCATAACAGAACTATAAAACATGGCATTTCAAGACATTCAAAACACTTATCTTTATGGAAATATTCCTACAACTGGTTGCAAATGAAGGACAGTCCTCCTAACCTTGGGGCAATCTATCACACTTTTAAATCTTTTTATGGCAAAGGCCACTTTCAACTTGAGGCTATCATTCCACAATGGTGAAGATCCTAGGGTGTTTTGCTCAATCCACAGCTCAGAAAACTCTTTGGTGCCAAAACAGTCTCTACTACTATCCCTATCAAACAACACACTCCCCCCTCACTATGCACAACACTGTGAATGGGATCCGCTTCTCTGCAAGCAGGTCCCTCAAGTTATCCCAATTCCTTTCAGTGCTTCAGCATTAGCTGGCCAGGGAATCTCACTATTAGGACTTCAGGGATTCTCAGCTATAGGCTAACTTTTCTCTTCTAACAAACCCAACAACCATTAGTATCAATTTCCTATGCAATTGCATCAACATGGATGAAAATATAGTTCATAAGGTAACTATAGTTCCCCTTTTTCACCAATTTTGGTACCAACAAGAAATGATGGCTAAAATCCCCTCTAAGCTCAAATTGAAAACGTTATATTTGCATGTTGAGAAACCTCCACGCTATCTTCATGAGTATCCCACGTTTCCCCCTTTTAATCCCCCAATATTCCTTTTAATCCCCCAAGATTAGGTTGATAAACAATGATTAAATAAATCAACTCCCATACTCATGGTTTAGGGATTTTGGATAAATTCACTAACCAAGGTTTAAAATTAAGGCTAAGGATTTAAGTTAAACAACTTACTAAGGCACTCTCCCCTTAGCCCAATTTAACTTCCTTCACTTGTGGAATCATAGCGTTCCATCTATTTTTCATCCTCCTTTGTTTGTAGCCATCAGAGGTTTTAATATCACAAGTCAATGTACATCATTAAAATATCTTTGGCCCAGAAGTTTATATGAATGGCTCAAATGTTGGAGAAAACAATATAATTTCAAACATATTGTCTTTGAATTTTGATTCAGATGATAGTGTATTAAATAGTCCTCACAATTTAGCAAATTTGCTCCTTGTTGAGACTGATAAATGCAATGGGCTGTCAAAGGAAATATCAAGTTCATGGAAGTCTCAAAATAGCAAGCAGTTAAGATTTTTATTTGCAAGGTCAGAAGGTTCTAGAGAAAGATCAAGCCATTATTCCACTCCCAATTTGGCATCGTCTAGGCAATTGCATAGGGAGTGGGCAAATGGACAAGATGTTTTGGAAAGCACAAATGGACATGAACTATTGAATATTAATGGACTATCTAATAATGCTTTTGGCCCAAAGGTGCAAGGATTTCAGAGTACTTTAGAGGGAAGCACATTTTTGGTTCCTTCAGAGGCCAAGGGTGAGTTTTGTCTTCTTTTGTTGTTGGATATTAGTAATTTTCTTTTAATAATTGTGTTTTACCTCTTGCTAATATGGCATTTATAGCTTTTGTTTCTTTTTATCCAGCCATTTTTAACCTTTGTATTTTTCCAAGTTTGTTATCTATGGATATAGACTTATTTTTATGGATCTAAATACAAGAGATAATCATTTTCAGATGAGCCTATCTTTTAAGATCTAACTTTGCACAGGGGATGTCCCTAAGTTGCACCGGGACATTACCAATGTCGTGTAGGATTGTCAGATATCCCTTGGCCATCTTGGGGACTTCTTAGCATCACTTTCCAAAATCGGTGCCTAAGAGAAAAGAAATATAAGGCCTTAGCGCTACACTCACTCACCAACACATTACCCCTTACTAAGAGACTATTCAATCTCTAATTCAGCCAAGGTTTATATTTTTTTCTTTAAATTAGCTAGGTCAGACCCTCTCTTACTCTTACTGTCTGCTTTGCCCTGCCTCTATCCTTCCTCAGAAACATACCCTATGTTATAATGTTGTACTAATGGTAGGTTTTGAACAATTCTTCATGAACCTTGAACTTTGTACTTGTAAATATAACTTGACACCAAAATACAAGACCCAGGTCTTAGTGAGGCTCTTATATTCCATTGAAGAAGCAACGCATCCCACGTGGAAAATCAGAGTGGAAGGCATAAACATGCCATAGGGTTTGAAGGGAATTGGAACTTAAAACTAATTCATAATCAGATAATCAGGGCAGGGCACTTTCACATTCCACTCAAGCAGGATGGAGACATGCTTTATTACCCTTACGAAGAAATAGTTTCTTGTAGGCAGTTCAAATGGGGAATATGAACGTCATCATGATTTTCTTTATCCTTTGCTTCATCATAAATGTGCATTTCATGGTCAAATAAATTCCTTCATTTTGAAAGTCATAAATCTTGATATGAATATGCCTTTTATGCAACTGTGCATTAGAAGAACACTGTAGATTACCAGTCTCTCCAACCTTTTCGATAGGATTAGTCAATCTAAAAAGCTTACTAGAATCTAAATTTTAGTGTAGTCTTATTTTAGGTGACCATACATTCTAAGGAAAGTTTAGTTCTTATCAATGGTTATTTCTCTCTGTCAACTGTTGTCTAATCATCATGGAAGCTGTTTCAGATCCTGTACATCTCAACACAGAGCTGATATATATTTTATTATACCTAATAGTTTGCAAGTTTTTCAAGTTTAATTCATGTTTAACCAGTGGTCCTACCTTTCAAATAACTGGTATCACCACCTAGAAGCCAAATATACAACCCTTTAAAGGTTTCTCTAAATATGCAATGTTGTAAGAGTAGGGTATTTCTCTTTATATTTGCAACATGACTCTTTAATTATTGAATCCACTATTAGGTGCCCTTATAGCCAATGAATAATGATTCACAAAGCATAACTGCTCCATACAAAATGGTACCTTTGAAAGAGTAAATGATTCAATGCTAAATACTTGCAATACTTGCAATTCCCCAAGTCTAAATACTTGCAATACTTGCAATTCTTTGAATTCTTGGTCTAGAGATCATTTTTGCAAGACATTATGGTGCATAGGGAATCAAGTCTCTAATTTTGCAAATGATAATCGTTGAGTCTCCATTAGCAATAAGTTTCTGAATCTGTTTGGCTCTTAGAATGTTTATCACTTGATTTAAAAGCTAAAATAGGCTTCACAATAAGAGAATAAACCTTTTGCAGTTTGAACACAACCATAGATCTGCTTATTATGGAACCTTCTCAAAGAAAAAGTGAATATACTTTGCATAATTTTAAGTTTATTAATTATCAAAGAAACATGTTGTATTTTAATTTTGACAGCCCATGATGAGGAACATCTGAAATGCCTTGAAGCTCATGGATTCTTAATATTGCAGTATACAAGAGGGAAAGTTTTGTTTCTGACTCTTTGTTTTTGATGCAGTGATGGCATTGGGCTTTGAAATCCTTTCAGGAATGACTCTTCTTTGGACTACGAGGTAATCATCGCTAAATCTCTTTGGTAAGAGTATTTGTAGTATTTTTATTAGCTTTAGTTACAGGGAAAATTGTACATACCTCTTAAGAATTAGTTTATCATGATAAATACTAGTTACTGGTAAGTTGTAATAGTAATAATTATGTAGTTTGTAGATTGCTATCTATCATAAATTTGTTTGAATATCATCATTGTCAAGCAATAACAACTTCTTAAAGGGTGCTAGCTCAATGGTAGAGCGCCTGCCTAATTATAGGCAGGAGGTTGGTGGTTCGATTCCTCCGTGCCCTATCATAAATTTGTGACTACAAAAACGACTAAATTCACATATATATGACTATTAGTAGCTAATTTCACGTATCTTAGTCGTATTTATCTTAGTCATTAATATGTTAACATCTAGTAGTTTATTTAGTATATTTGGTCATTAATGGTTGCAATCAGTGACTAAATCAGTGACTGAATCAACGACTAAATCAATGACTAACTAAGTGTCTAAATCCATGACTAAATCCATGACTAAATCAATGACTAAATTATTAACTACCAATGACTAAAACAATGACTAAATCAATGACTAAATCATTGTCTATCAATGACTAAATCAATGACTATTAAGTCAAGCTATTAATGACTAGTGAAATACGACTAGCTATAAGATAGTGGAAATTTGCTACTATTAGTCACCGATTCAAAAATAGTCATTTATAGCCTGATTTTAGTCATTTTTTTAGTCATTAATTTCTCATTTTCTACTAGTGGATGTTGATGGTGATGATGATGATCATGTTGATGATGATGATGGTGTTCAAGGTGATGATGATGATGAGGATGAGGATGACGATGAGGAAGGTGATGATGATGTTCATGATGTTGATGGTGATGATGATGAGGATGATGATGATGATGTTCATGATGAGGATGGTGAGGATGATGATGATGATGAGGATGATGATGATGATGTTCATGATGAGGATGGTGAGGATGATGATGATGATGAGGATGATGATGATGATGTTCATGATGAGGATGGTGAGGATGATGATGATGATGAGGATGATGATGATGATGTTCATGATGAGGATGGTGAGGATGATGATGATGATGAGGATGATGATGATGATGTTCATGATGAGGATGGTGAGGATGATGATGATGATGAGGATGATGATGATGATGTTCATGATGTTGATGGTGATGATTATGATAAGGATGATGAAGGCGATGATGATGGTGATGATGATGACAATGACGACAATGGTGATAATGTTGTTGTTGATGATGATGATGATGGAAATGATGGCAATGGTGATGATGATGACGATGACGATGGTGATGATGAAGGTGATGATGGTGAAGATGATGATGATGAAGATGGACACGATGAAGATGGACATGATGAAGATGATAATGATGATCATGGTGATGTTGATGATGATAATGATGGTGATGGTGATGTTGATGATGAGGAAGGTGATGGTGATGACGAGGAGGATGATGATGATGATGACAACGATGGTGATGAGGACGATGTTCATGATGATGACGACGATGATGGTGATGATGATGTTCATGATGTTGATGGTGATGATGATGATCATGTTGATGATGATGATGATGGTGATGATGAAGCTGATGATGATGATGAGGATGAGGATGATGATAATGATGATGGAGATGGTGATGATGATGATGAGGAAGGTGATGATGAGGATGATGAATTATTTCACTACAAGAGGGATTTATTATTTGTGTATCATATAAAGCACATGTGGGAGCATCAGATGTCGCCATTGAAGGAGCTAAGGTTTCTGCTATTGGCATGATACTGGAGACATGATGCATTGGAAAATTGTAGCAGGTCATTAGGGCTATGGAAGAGGTTGCAGTAGGTCACTAGTGGAAATCCCTAGGCATCGTTATGTACCAGATCCCTCTCTCCATCACCAATCAGTGTATAATTAGTAACTAGTTTAATACTAATACTTCTAGTAGTAATAGTATACACACACATTCTATATCATTTGTGTGATACCATTTGATGTATTTTAGATTAATGAACCTACAAACCTTATGTTATATGTGGAGTGTACACCAACTTGAAGAATAGAAGCATTATGATCCCAAGCATTATGTCAAAATTATGTTGGCGCTATTTTTTTGGTTTCACATATCGCGCACATGATTTATATGAACATAACGCGCTCGCGTTTTGTGTTTATATAACGCGCACTCATTTTGTAGTGTTAAATCGCGTGCGCGTATTGTTAAATTCAAATTTTTATTCCCTCCAAATGATAAGGACGAGCCTCCACCCATGCTTTCGTGGAATTCCTATGCCTATGTGTCTGCTTTGTACTTTGCTTCGGATTCAACATGCCTGTGCCTTGGAGTATGATAAACCATGGCAAATTCAGCATTATATCCATATTTTCAATATGCTCATGTTTAACAGTTTGTTTGATTGTGCTGCACACCTCCATTTTTTATGAGATTTTAGAAACAGATATGGTTTTTTTTGCAGATTCTAAATATGTAAATTTTAACAAGAATACATAATTTTTTCTATTTTTTTCTTATTTATCTTCTGTCATCACTCCTCAACTCAAAAAACACACTGGTAGTGTTTCTTCTATAACTTTTTCAATTCTTGATCACTTCAAACAAAAATTGTATGGTGCACAAGTAGACACTAACCTCTACGTTCTATCAAAACCCCATTTCATGATTTTTGCATTAAGACCTTCAAAGGATGCACCCACAAAACATGTACCATTTTCGATGTTTTCTCACTTAGACAATTATAAAAATATTATAAAATTACTAATTTAATTTTCGAAAAATAATTCCACACTAGTGCTATGGGTTCTCTACATGGATGTCAATTTGTGTAGCTTGATTCGATCATTTAGGCCCTCAAAGGCTGCACCCACAAAAACATATACCTTATAATTTCCATGAAAAATAAAAAGTGCCTGTTAGGAAAAATGAAATTTGACATAGCTATGCAAATTTTTGATACATAAAAGTTATATATTCGGAAAGGTGATTCAATTTCCTACATTTCATGTTTTTTACTCAATGCAAGATATTTTGCATAAGTATCTCAAAAAATCCAAGTAAGTTGAGGGATGCCTGATTTTTCAGGTTTCTATTGCATCTAACGCGCCAAAAAGGTCCATCATCTTCTTGCACTGACCCTTGCATAAAATTCAATGTATGGTTTTTTTATAGTCATAGATTTCAGTGTATGGTTTTTAAATATTGCATAAATTTCAGCGTATTGTGTATAAACATTGCATAAATTTCAGTCTTTAGTGTTTAATCATTGCATAAATTTCAGTGTAGGTATTATTCATTCGCTACATTGATTTCAGTGTAGATTACATTGATACAAAATTTTCATTGTATATGTTAATAATAGTCATTTTTTATGTAGAGTTTGACCTAGAAATGGAAGATGTGCATGTGGAAGATGCTATGAGAGAAACAGGAGAGGGACAAAAAGTACAAGATGTTGAATGTCAAAAAGCATATCAAGAAAGAAAATCTAACAAAACGACATCAGAAGAAGGAGAAGAACGAAAAAAAGAAAAGGCAGATTGACAAAAAGAATATCGAAAAAAAAAGTTGCACGAATTGACAGCAGAAGAACGAGAAGAACAAAGAAAACGAAATGTTGATCGACAAAGAGCACATCGAGAGAGAAAGTTGAAGCAATTAGAAGAAGCAAGAAATCAATTTGCAGAATAACAAAAAAATGTAAATATCAAATGACAAAGACAAAATTCAACCAATATACCAGTGGAAGATGTCAAAACTACCAGGTGTGAAGATAAGAAAAGATGAAGAAGATAGATTGAGAATGATCACGATGTGAACCATATTTTCATTTATTTAATCCATACAAAATTATTGTCTCTATTTTCCAGTTTAACAATTTTTTCAATACTTAATATTTAATACTTACATTGAGATAATCCTCATAATTTTATTTGTGTTTTCAACTTAACCAGTTCCTTACAATGTTGATCAAAATCGAGTTTTGTGTCACCTCCCATGACTGAAATCAACCTATATCCAAATCCTAGGCTCTATCAAGCACCGAGAGGGATTCAATCTCCCGAGGTAAAAACATGGGGACTTCACTTAGTGAACCTCTTACATAGCACGTACGATCATGGGATATTAAACAATACCCTTAATTTCGAGAGATATTGACCCAAAATCTTTTTGTCGAAACCCCCTCCCAATACTTAAAAACTCCTCCCCACCCATTTTTATACCTCAATCCTTATAAACCACCTTACCCACCCCCACCTTAAACCCCTCATCCCCCCAATACCTACAATATATTGGTTCTATTTTTTATAATTTTAAAACCCACAATATGAACTAACGTGATATGATATTGGTCAACAAGTGAAGCCCTCGTGGGTGAAAACCTCTTCTCAAGTATTGCACTCAACGAGGTTTTCACCTCGGGAGATTGGATCCCTCTCGGCGCTTGATAGAGCCTAGGATTTGGATCTAGGCTGGTTTAAACTCAAAAGTAGCCTCTCTCCCAAATTAAAAACTTATACCTCCTTTGCCGAATAAGAAAGTTAACTCTTTTGAAAAAAAACAGTTTCTTAAATATTTATGAAAAAAATTAACATCATTGCATTTAGTATTGTATCAAATTATGGTTAATTTTAATAACTAATATTTTTATGAAAAAAATTAACATCATTGCATTTAGTATTTTATCAATTCATGGAACTAATTTTAAGTTTGAGTTTGTATTCTTGTAATTTGAGATTTGTAATATTGAAAATAATTATTAGTATTTTTAAAAACATAATGTATTAAAAAATATTAAAACTATTGTTTTCAATAACTAATTTATATGAAGAATAATAAAAGGTTTAAAAAAACACTTGTAAAAGAGATTTTAATATACAATAAGAGTTATATGGTGGCAATGTCCCAAACATTGCTACATGTTTTTGAGAGAAGGGAAAATGTAATAGGAAAAGTAAGAAGAAACATTGCAAAAGCATTTTAGTTATAAAACACTCCTAAGATGTGAGAATTATTATCTTCAATAACAAAATAGCATAAAACTATGAAACTAAATATAAGAAACCTATGGCATTGGACATTGATAAACATGAATAAACTTTGGCAATAAGATGTGACAATATTATTGTCTTGAATAACATAAGAGCACTATGAAACTAAATGTAAAAAACCTATGCCATTGGACATTGACAAATATGAATAAACTTTGGCAATAAGATATGAGAATTATTGTCTTAAGTAACATAATTGCATAAAACTATGAAACTAAATGTAAGAAAGCTATGCGGTTGGACATTAACAAACATGAATAAACTTTGACAATGTGAGAATTATTATTCAATAATAAAACTATGAAACTACATGTAAGAAAACTATGCCATTGGACGTTGGCGAACATGAAAAAACTTTGGCAATACTGTGCTATTTGAAAAAAACATAACAGTGATTAAATATTGGGGAATAGTACTCGTTGGACATATAAATGTAAATGGAAATATTTAACTTTTATGTTTTCGTCAGACCTCCCTGTGCGGAATTGGCGAACACAAGTATTAAACAATTTTATAAAGTAGGAAACCTAACATACATTTAGCAAGACTAAATTGCATTAATATCAATATCCTCTACTCAGTTATAGTTGTACCGGTGAATTGTAGCGTTATATTGAGCTTGGTTGTGCACTTTAACTTTAAGTTTGTCCCTGGAGAGTTGGACCTAGGAACTGTCGGTTGACAATGACGATATTGTGTGTTCCCTATCGCGTTGGTATTTTGGTGAAGTATCCCTATCGCAAATGGTTTTTCTGGTTTTTCTGAACTTGCGTTTTAGTATATCCCTTGACGAATCGGGCACTAGTTTCGGCTCCACTCTGCCCATCTCTTGAACAAACCTCCAGACTCTGCAGTAAACACAGACGTGAGCATACTGCACGGAGAGAAGGGAGCGTCGACATGTATAGCTAAAACCTAAATTGGACAAACAATCTAAGCCGACACGTGGTGTATTAGGTATATTGAGTATAATCACAGATTTGGTTGAAGGGAAATTTTGGCACAGAAAACTTCTGATCATAACCATTAATTGAAGGTGTGACTTGTTAGGCTATGGTTCATTCCGGACGTAAATGAGATCTTGTAAGCTGGGGCGTTGGGATGTCAAAGATTATTGAGGCACATTTTGGATCATTCATTGGATGAAGAGCTGTCGTTAAAAAAAAAAGGAAGCAAGAGCCAAGCGAGAAATTTACCTTTACCTTTTTCAAGGTATCTGGACATAAAGGCCATATGACATTTCAGTGTCTATAATTGTAATTGCAGTGAGAAGAACTCACATCGACATTAGTTAAATAGAATAGACAAGGTGATGAGCTTGAAGTGGGGTCATAGTAGGTACAATTTTTTGTGAAGAAGAGCACATTTTTGCAGCTTTATTAAGAAGTTGACATAAAAACAATAGGAAGACATTTTTCAAAGTAAAATGCAGCATTGGATGCGATAACTGTTGTAATTTGGTTGTTTCTGGCGGTCGTTAATAGAATTTGGGTGTAATGAACTTATTCAATAGTTGATTGAAGAGTCCACTTCCTCCCTATTAAATAGATAGATTGTCTTGGTTATAAAGGACATATAACGCAATATATGACAGAAGCATAATTATGAAATTCGTCTTTATATGGCCATTTAATTCTTAAGTTAAGGAGTTTCATTAGGTTCGCAAATTATTAGATTTAATTTGATTCGTCCAAGTTTAATACGGCTGGAGAGAATGGCTTGACAGTAAAGAGTCGTAGGCTGATTGCTCCATTGGCAGGAATGCAGAATAAGAGGATCTGCTGAGGTGGAGAGCATTCATGCTCTAAGTAAGTTATATGCTGGCAACCGTTAAAGAAACTCATCTTACTTCTTAGCCTCCTTACGGTTTTGATGGTAGTGACCACCCAACAACTATAAATAAGTTTCTCAGTTGCGTTCGTCGAATCGTTTTCAAGGCATTTTCCCTGCATTTCAGTGAGAGGGCTGACCTGTCTTCATTGCTTTTCTTTTTTTGTGAGTGAGCAAACATTTCTACCACATTTCATTGAATTTTCATTGCTTCGGTAGGGAAATATTCATTAGAGTAAGAGGTATACCCACTAATATTTTTCGAATTAATTAAAAATTTATATGCCAGTTTTTTCTTATCGAATTCAAATACTTGGTAACTAAGAAGAGCAGTACTTAATTAAAATATTCAAAATTATAGTAACAACAGTATATCTGATGTTTTTCCAATGGGTGCATGTCACACTCAGCTGGAAAGCCTATGGGTATTTGATAGGAGAGTTATAATGCATATTGGAAGGAGAAACACATGACAATCCGAGAACTATGGAATATATTTAACTTTAAATCAGGAAGATGAAAAGGTTGGGAAAGCTATGTAAATATATAGGGAAGAAAATTAATAAGAACTTATGAAGTAATGTGATGAAGAAAATAAATATGAATACTTAATTTTACAACATAAAATTTTATAAAAAATAAAAATTTGTGTAAAAACATGAACTCTTGAAACACATTTCAAAATATTAAAATGAAATAAATCCAAGAAAAATACACAATCCAAAATATCAAAATGAAATAGATTGAAGAAACAAAAGGAAAAGAAAAAGAAAAAAGAATACACAATCCAAAATATCAAATAAAATAGATTGAAGAAACACAAAGAAATAAAAAGACAAAAAAATACACAATCCAAAATATCAAATGAAATAGATTGAAAAAACAAAAAGAAATCAAGAAAACAAACTTTACTAATAGTTTAAACATAAAAAACCAAGGAATTGGACAGAACAAATAGCAATGTCTTAGTGTATTCAGAAATCCAAAAGGATAACCTATACAATAAATCCAAAAGATAACCTATACAATAGTTTAAACATGAAAAACCAAGGAATTTGACAAGAACAAATAACAATGTCTTAGTATATTAATAAATCCAAAAGAAATATGTATAGCTTACAAATTCTTAAGTTCAAATCTTGGTCTAAATCTTAGTCTAAACATGCTAATCACTTAATATATATACAACTAACTCACTTAAATGATGTGTAATTAACTAACTCACTTAAATGAAGTGTATTAATTATGATTAATAATTATTTTAAATACTTCCAATCAATAATAATAAACAATGAAAATCAAGGGAAAAGGGGAGTGGTTCTAATGTACAGGAAGTACCTATTGTGCCCATTAACAAGATAGGTGTTTGATGGATGACAACAAACCAATTTTGTAAATGGAGTTATGTGGGAATTTTTCTTCTTGATTTGTGTGGAAGCTAAAACTTAGGGATTTGATATCTTCGTGGGTAATATAATGAAGTGTATTGTATTGTTTTGTATAAATTATACTATGTGTGATATAAAGTCAAAGAAAAAATGAAGAATTGTTTTATGAGAAAAACTATGTAAGTATTAAATACATATAACTTTGAGATGTGAAAAGTATATGTAAATGTAGTCAAGAAAAAATAGGTGTTAGATTTTGTTGAGTATTATAAAATTTAAATATTTATAATATTAATGATAATTTATTTAAAATTGTTTAATAATATTTAACTATTTTAAAAAAAAATAATATTTAAAATATTTTAATTTAAAACTAATTTTATTTTAATATATTTCCACATTTAATAAATACTTGAAAATTTTAAAAATATTATTTAAAGTAAAAATAAACATATATATTTGTTAAACAAACAATTAATTCATCAAAAATAAAATTCATATTTACTCTAAGAAATGAGATATAATAAAAAGTAACATCAAAGTACTTAAAATGCTACATATTTCTGTTACTTTAAGTCATTGTTATATATTTTTATAATTAAATATTTTATATAATTATTAAGATCATGTGTATTTAAAATTTATAATAATTTGAAAAAAACTATGTAACAAAAAATATAAAAACCCAAAAAACACATTTGTAAAAGAGATTTCGATATACAATAAGGATAAAATGGGTATACACAAATCTATATTTACAAATTCATTTTTGTTCTTTTCAACTCTAGTCACTACATATTTCCCCTACCATGTTCCATTCAAACAAAAATGGCAAGTTCTCACTAGTCAAATAAAAGTTATATTATATATTGTTGTACCAAATTCATTATAAAATCTAGAACTACAAACCTTATAAAAATGACAATAAATTCTGATTTTATATCTCATATGTGTCTATTGGAAACCACACCACAGTAACAATTTTCACTTGTACTAATACGAATTTTGCCACATATCTTATAACCTCTTTGCTCTATTGGAACCATGGGATACTCAAATGTGTGCATAAATTCTACTCTTCTAATTTCCTTTCCAATGACTTATTATAATATATAATTTTAAAGTTGGAAGAAAAATATATAAAAAAGTAGCTCTTTAAACTAATATTTGGAATTCTAATTATGTTTCATCATTCCTAAAGTGAATGCATCATACCATGCTTAGTCAACTATTTCTTTGACATATGCCACCCCTAAGCTCGGGCTATTAGTGCATAAGGGAAAATTATGCTAATTTTATTCAACAAAACCACACTCAACTCAAAGGAACTGACTCAACCCAATGGCATTCACACACTACCGAAAGGTTGAGAACCCCCCTCCAAATTTATTTCCATAATTGCGCTTACACAACACAATATATGGAGCCCCCTTCTTTTCTCCATAGTTCCTCAGGCTCACCTCAGGCTATCCCCATTCCATTCAAGTGCTCTAGCACATGGGTGAATTCACGAAGTTGGGTCCACTATTTTGTTCCACCAATTTTAGGATTTCGAATACAATGTTTACCATTTCTCAAAAAAATTATATCGTGCAGTAGAAGAAACATATCTCTATACACTCATATAAATAAATTCAAAATTTAATTATGTTATGCCCCTAAAGTACTACACGGGAACACAACTTCATTTTTTTGAATTTTTCTGACTTTAATAAATCATAAAAAAAATGAAAACATCATGAATAATTTTGGAAAAATAGTATTGCATTAGTACAATATGTCCTTTACAAATTTAAACAAATTTATTCAAAAATACTATCAATTAGTTCATATCGTGTTGCACACTCGAAGACATATATGTTATATTGTGTTGAAAATTAAAAAAAGTCAATTTAAAAAAAAAACAAATTTTATAAACAACTACACACAATTTCTAAAAGTGAAATTTATGTGTTATGAAAACTTATTTGATCTCCTATATTTTTTTATTTTTACATTGTCTTAAAATTCATTATGAAAGTACCTCTAATTGACTCTTGAAGTCAGAGGTTCTTGTTTTCTTAGTTTTATGTAGCAACTAAAGTGTCTTTAAAGGAGCTCATGATTGTGCATCAACCCACATGTCATTGAGGAAGTCTCTAAGTTAGGTTCTTAGGTAGTTCACTTGCAGGCCAAGTCTCTCTAACATAGGTACTCAACCCATGTTAGAGTACCAAGCCCAATTACACTAGTTCGTCGAGGTAAGATATGCCAATTCATTAAGGTTCTTCCTTAGGTATGAAGGTAGAGTCAATGAATAACTAGATCCTTCTTCCTCCATGGCAAGATGCATCCCTCTCCATGCTAGAAAAAAATTAATAATATCCTTCGACATGAATTCCTAACAAGATATATGCATTATTTTGGCTTTGACGAGTAGCTTCCCTAGAAGTATCTACTTTCCCTTTTAACCCACACTTAGGATAACTAACTATATACATAATTAAAGTGACACGCCAAGTTTAAAGAAATTTAGTTAAAAATATTAATAAAAAATTTAAGACATTACCTAGAGTTATCACTAAACCTTCTCACTTCGCCTGCTTATGAAATCATAGTCCTCCATATATTTTTATCTTTATAATTTTGCACTTGTATAATTAAGTCACATATACATCTTCGGGATAAAGATTGAGTGAAACAATAATAACATATTTATTTAAAATGTTCTTTGGATGTCCATCTTTTATTTTACAAAATTATTGTAACTTGAATTTATATTTACTTACAATAAAAACATATATACAATAGTATTTTCGTTGAAATTCCACTTTTATCTTAAAAAAATTAATTTTAATTATATCATTTAATTAATAAAAAAACTCCATAAGTTTTGACTTATTCAAATCCCTATTGGTAAATATGATACTTTATATTATATGATCATTGTCGGTTTGGTTTGATAGTTAAAATATCCACATCTTTTGGGCAAGAGCTATCCATTGAGCTGCACAGCATTTAATGCTGCTGCAGCAGCCTTGATGACCCTTGTGGATAGCTTTTACCCATCTTTTGTTGGAAGTTAACGACGTCTTACTATTTTGTCGTGGTGGGAAAATATGCTTTTGGTTGGAAAATTAGAGTGTACGTCCAAACCTTCCTGACTTGCGTGACCCTACCATCTTTTCCTGATTCAGTCACTTGGTGGTGCAGCAGTCACTTTTTGATTGGCCCTTAGGACATGGGAATACGAACCAATGAGATGATACTCTCCGGATAATCATTGGTATTTTGGTGAAGTATCCCTATCGCAACTAAATGGTTTTCATATCCCTTCACGTATCCGGCGCTAGTTCCGTCTCCATCTCTTCAACAAACCTCCATCGCTATTAATTCAAGGTGTGACTTGTCAAGCTATGGTCCATTCATGAAGTAAATGAGATATGGAAATAAAATGGATTTGGGTACAATATCCAGTGACGTGAAAGTTTCACCGAAGGTGAAGCAAGGCCTAACATTATGCATCATTAAATTAGATGAAGTTTTGTTGTTGACAAAGGAGGTAAAAGCTATCCATTGAGCTGCAGAGCATTTAACGCTGCTGCACCAAGCTTGATGACTGTTGGATCTCGAGCTTCTCGAGATCCAACAGTCATCAAGCTTGCTGCAGCAGCGTTAAATGCTCTGCAGCTCAATGGATAGCTCTTGCCGACAAAGGAAGCCGGAGGTAATTTGTATTTCTCGAGATCCAACAGTCATCAAGCTTGCTGCAGCAGCGTTAAATGCTCTGCAGCTCAATGGATAGCTCTTGCCGACAAAGGAAGCCGGAGGTAATTTGTATTTTCTTTTCTTATTACATTTGAATGTCCATAACTATAACGGTCATCAAGCTCGCTGCAGCAGCGTTAAATGCTCTGCAGCTCAATGGATAGCTCTTGCCGACAAAAGAAGCCGGAGGTAATTTGTATTTTCTTTTCTTATTACATTTGAATGTCCATAACGATAACAAGTAATGTGTGGCATCGTAGTCCTGGCTGGATATGTTTAGAATTGATTGCTGGTTGTTGTAGCATGACATAGACTAGTTGTAGATAATCATTGAATTTGCACTGACAAACATACCTTAGTAAATTATTTGTTGTCAGTCCCAATCCATCTTATTTGGAGTGTTTTGATTATAGAATATCGCATTGAGACATTTACATTTTATCTTTTAAGAGGTGATCCATCGTTAGCACCAATTACCTAAATAAAAACCATGAACTACTACAAAGAATATATCTACGAATATATCTATCAGACAAGATTGAGTTTATCCATGACCTAAGGTTCGGTTGGGACAGGAACCATGTGCATGTTTGTTGGTTGGACCGGATGAAAATGTAACTACGTATTGTAAGTATTGTACCTGAGAAGTGTTGAATGCGGTCGATCTAATTATATTTGTCTGACTCTATTTGGTGGTTTAATGCTTCTGTAAATTATGTTTACTGAATCAATAAGTGATAGGCCTATCGAAAAACTTTATTAACAAAGCGTTGGTATTCAAATTTGATTTTTTTATTGCTTTAAAAAGCTGCAAACACAATTGAAGACTATGATTTAATTGTCATTTATTATTATTATTATTTTTTGTTTATCTAAACCATGAATCGTTTCTGTGCAGGAAGATACATAGTGGGTCACAATTAAAAACTATGATTTAATTGTGATTTATTATTATTATTATTTTTTGTTTATCTAAACCATGAATCGTTTCCTGTGAAGATAAATAGTGGGTCATATTAATTATTGGTTTTTGTTCTATTTTCATAGAACAGAGAGAAGTTGGTTACATGGATCAAATTCTAAGGGTGGGTTCCATTTCACTTTGAAGGGCTATGAGATAGTGAACCCTTCAATGCTGATATGTAATAATAAAAATAATTCTTTTCATTTGAAAAAGTAATAGTAAAATAAAATTTTCATATGGATTGGTTAAATAATTCAAGAACCATTATATAAGAAATTAAAAAGAAATTAAAAAAAATGAAGAAATAGTTTGTTTTATAACTAATAGAGCTGAGCTTCTATTGACAAATATTCATAGAAAAATAAAAACTAACTATGCAGGCTTTATATTGAAATACATTGTTTTTTTTATAGATAGAAATGGCTATATTATAGTAAGAGGTGGTATAACCACAGAAATAGGGATCAGCTTACAAAACGCCCTTATGGAAGCGGCAATGCAGGTCAACCAACCTTAGTCATCCTTGAACACGCCCTTATGGAAGTGACAAAGAAGATCCAAAACACTCTTACTAGAGGGTCGAACTAACATAGCAAGAAACTGAAGCTAACATAAGTTTTAGTCTATCATTACGCTAATAGAGTCCACTAAAACCTTTTAGAACTAACAGTAAATTGATAGGAAGACATACATAAAATACTTCAGAAATATACATACCAGAATCATTTGGCCACCAGTAGGAGACAAAATAGAGCGATATCCACAAGTTATGCGGAATCCCAAAAGGGACGAGACGAAGAACCTGATTTGCTTGCATTTTCCAATTAGACCACCTTTAGCTCGAGCTTGTCAACTTTTACCTCCTAATTTGCTAAAAACTTGAGAATTGCAGATTCGGACTTTCTGATAGTGCGTTTGTATTCCTTTCTCAAGAATGCCAGGTCTCCTTCCAGATTTTCCAATCTTCTGCCACCTTCGAAATCAATGATGTCCACCATGCCCTTGAGCTTCTCCACTTCCTCCCTAACATCATAATCAACTAGAGCTGGCATGGAAGATCCCAATGATTCGGAGGAATCCATAACAACAACCACACTTCTGATCACCTTCGGCGCCACCATTCGCAGCTTCTTCCCAAAACTAACACTTAAAAATCTCAGTTTGCAGGAAAACCAACCAGATAACAGTTCCTCTCCCCTTCATTTTCCTGGTGTTTATATCCCTGCTCCTCATGCACGAAAGAACTAGACCACTAGGAATAATCATACAATTCATTAATTCGCACATTACCTTTCCCAGCTCCCGGTGGATCGACGACACTGCTTACCTCCTGAACAGCTGCACGAATCACCCCCTTGTACTAGCATTTAAATTCCCCTTGCATTACCATGAACTCCCACGCAGTGGCACGTGAACACCACGCATATGATCCATCCCGAAGCGCGAATACTACGATGCATGTCCTCCTCACGACATCCTCCACACATGTCATCCTCTGATCACGACGCCTTACACTAGCCTTCGTCCTATGGAAGAGCACAAAAATTGTGGGTCTTGTTGATCTGGAGGGAGCCAGGGCTTAGCGTGGAGCCTAAGTTGGCCACTAAGTCCGCCTCCTTGTTGTGCATTCTAAGCACATGAAAAAATTCGGCTTTGTGGAAAGATCGAGCTAAGGACTGAGTCTTGGATAAAAGTTGTTTGAGATGTAGATGATTTGGAAGGTTTCCTTCAACCATTGCCTAGATCACTATCCTCGAATCTCCCAGCACTGTGAGCCTTGTAATTCCCTTGTTCTTGGCGATCACAAGTCCTTGCCAAAGGGCTAAGGCTTCGGCAATGTTGTTTGTTTCCATACCGAGACCCCAAGAGAAGGTAGTTTCAATAATGTCATCTGGGGTAAAGAAAACCCCGCCCCCCTACGACACCTGTATATTGAAAGACATTGTTTTATATATATACATAGAACAAAAGCCTTATCTTGAAACAAAATATTATTTCATACTAAAGGATAGATCACCAAATTCTTTGTCTTTGAAGGTGTGCAAAAGAAAATTGTGTACACCTTCTTTTAATTGGGTTTTCAAGATGGTGTGTAGGACATTGGGATGCATGGCCATGCACTCACTCGGATGTGTTCTCCTGGTGTGTTTATCTATGGTACCAATGACAACAAGCACATTGAATCTAAAAGAAAGAATAGTATGTCTCATGTTAATTCAGTAATTAGGAGAATAAGGTTGGTCATCGTTACTCGCGAAAACTTATGTATGTAGGCCTAAGTGTAGTGGAAGATGCAGTAGAAAAAGAAGCTAGTGAGTATGTATTATCACCTCTTCACACTTCTATCTTACAATAATTACACCAAAGGTGTTATTAAGGGACTATCCTCCTCTGGCTTTCATCATTTATGGATAGCCATTGAGGAGCCGCCCCATGTCCACACGCCGCTTAAACTTTAATGAAAATTAATTGTAAGTGCCACATGTGTCCCATAACGCATCTCTACTTGCCACTCTATCTATCCATAGCTATAGCTTATTAAATATTGCATTCTCTTCCTGCGTTTGGCTTGGTTCTAACTTCTAGCATCTCTCATCTCTATTGCTGAAGAGTACAACAGGGTGGGAGGAAATCCCGATTTCTCAAGTCAGTGTGGATTCATGTCATAATTACATATTCATGGTATGTCAGTACTCTGCTGAGGGGCAACTAATTTGAGAATCCGGGATTTGAATTCTAGCATAGGCAATGAAGATCAGTTGTATCACTCGTTTGGCATTGAGAAGACTTTCTTTAGAGTTGATAAATATAAGTACATTCTTGATTATGATTGTGTCCTCAGTCGAATCCTCCAGCTTCAATGACAATTTTGAAATCACATGGGGAACTGTTAATCTGTTGAATAATGGCCAAATAGATCCACTCACTTTGAATCGATCTTCAGGTAAATTAGAGGAAATTTCAACTCAAAATGGGCCTTTTAACTTTTATTCAAATTCCATGTCATCATGTGTTAGCCAATGAAATTGCTTTAAATTTGAGATACCGTATAGGTCTTAAACACTTTTATAATATAAATTTGGGGATAGGTATCATAAAAAAAACTACTTTTTTTTGTTTGTATTTTTGACATATCTCCTTGTGTTTTTACTCAAATTTTGATCGGGAGAGCTCGTTGGATGTGTAATTAAATTATGCATCCAACGAGTACCCACTCGGCATACTTTTGACGGACCCCGCTACCCCAAAAACAAGAAATACCTGGAAAAATGGAATTATGTGTT
>LPNX010983153.1:272164-282937 GCA_001517045.1 Pseudotsuga menziesii | reverse complement strand
CGAAAGTTTGCCACGAAAAAGTTAAAATTGAATTTTTCGTGGAAAAACAGCTTAAAATTTTGGAAAAAAATGAAAATGTCCCCGATGATCATCGCTATATAACAATGCATAGTCCATAAATTTTCTACAAAGATGGATGTTCATCGCTATAGCGATGGACGTTCGTCAACAAAAATGCACATAGTGGCTTTGCATGCTTTTTGGTGAGGATAAGCATGTTGACTTTGTATTAGAGGGAGAGATGACGAATTTTAGAATAGTTCCCATACACCCTTTCTCATCTAAAAGATCTATCAACATAATTAATACTTTCAAATATAAATAATTTTAAATATAAATAAATTAATAATTCCATAAGATCCCACCACGACTTTGACGTGATTTAATTTTTAATATCAATAATTGCTCAATTATAATTAAGGAAATGATACATTACACAAATAATCCATATAATAATGTTTTATATTATCCTTCTTTAGTGAGATCATAATATTTTGATTCACTTGCTAAGGTCTTTTAATCAGGGTAGTGAGTTTATTAACTTATAAATATAAAATGGAACTCTAATTGTTAAATTGAGCACATAGATCTGTGGACAAACATACAACTCACAAGATAGATCACACAATTTACTCATTTATTGAAGAATGAAACAGTGCAAAAATGGCTTGCAGCTGTGAATGCTTTTCATTAATGAAAGAGTAATTAGATAATAATTATAATGAAGTACAATGGCTTTAATAGCCACAAGCAATTCGAATCCACATGAGGAAATTCGAATTGATTAGACTCTACTTGACTATAGGTAACTAAGACCATGTCTAAATCACTATCGGAGGACTAAATAGTTAACTGACCTTGTCTAAACCATAACCGGAGTTCATCGGAGTTCTAAAACACAACTCAAGTGTTACATCCAGTGTTGACTAAGGCTAACTGACTGTGGTAGGTGAGAAATGCGCCCCTCCTGAGTGCAATCAAGTAAACCTAGCGCTAACTGAATGTAGAGGACTAGAACTGAATGTAACTGAATCCTAACTTAGCTTGACTAGTCATCAACTGAACTGAACTGACCTTGGTTGGTTTCGACACTCCCAGTGGCTCCTAAATTGTAGGGATTGGTCTAGAAGGCTCCTAAATTGATGCAATTAAGTGCAATCAGTGGTAGTAAGCCTCAATTAGTGTTCCCCACACTTTAGTAACTAAAACATGTGCCCCAATTAGGCCAAGTGGACCCAATGGTGCTAATGACTAAAAATAGACTGGATGGACTCCCGATTTAGACATGACTCCCGATTTAGACATATGACCAAATTGGACAAGGGTGGATTAATAATCCTAACACTAATCTCTACCATATATTTTACAAAACAACATTTAAAAATGCTCTGGCCAACTTGACCATACCATGGCCCTAGACCCAAAATAATTAACCAAATTTCAATTGTTGTGGAGTCACCGACCAAAGCCCACTCTTTATGTCATTGTCCTCCCTACCCGCCCTTTTTCATCCCCATGTGAACACGATACTCCAATAAAGTAAAATCACTTTATCACCCATTGAACAAAAAATGTTTTTTATTCACATCTTTAATAAGTGGGGTACACTAGAACCTCTATTCACCAAGCATACACACTGTATGTATATTGTAATATGCATACAATTTACAAATTATCATGTAACTTGCTACAAAATATATGAACATCACTGTAATAGGGGTTACAAAGTGTAAATTATCAAACAATTTGACCCCTTTGCAATGTATTTATTAGTATCTAGATGAGTAGTCTCATACACAAGAAGCTCTCTTTGTGCAGTATCCTGGATTCTAAATGGTCATAAAATCTATGAAATTATCAATTTTATATTGATTTATAACTTTCACCAGCAGTATGCATTCTCATATACATTTCATCAAACACTTTAGAGACATTCCATAACACATCACAATGGCTAGATAATATTGGCACCTTTATTATGACTAACAAAGAGTAAACAGTACAATAACTATGGCTGTGATAGCAACTACCAAGATACATTCAACAAGAACCTGAAAGGGATGGCAACTCGAATTATGAAGCTCTGATGAAGACCTTGATGGATCCTCCCCTTTTGTCCAGCTAGGGTGGATCCATCACACCACCGAAAACTAGACCAGAATGGATGGACAAGGTTTTCCAACCCTAAATGAAAACTCTAGGCTAACCTCTAGACGGTCTCAAGGACAAATCTCCAATTTTTTTTTTCCTAAAAAAAAATCGCAATTTTATTTCAAAAGAACAAAATTACATCTGCAGATGTATTGAGACAAAATAGTCCCATACATTGTCACAAATTGTTATTGGTCATGCAAAAGAAAAGCAACAAAAATATTATACAAACAGAGAGATCAAGGATTATAGTACTCCTCTATTCTCCCCTTTTTTCCCCCATTCTTCCTAGATTTCACTTCAATCCAATCCCCTTTCTTAGGTGCAGCCACAATCAGCTGATTACAGACTGCCTCCTCTGGTTGTTGAAACACCGCTAAGTCCTTATCAGATTCTGAACTGGCAGATTCGTGAGCACGCTTTTGACCACTAGCAGATGTATCCATCGGATTTTCCGAGATTGTTTGAGTGTCCTCACCGGATGTATGTTTTCCCGTTGACTGTGCTTTTGCATCATCAAGCACCAATGTTTCCTCGTTTCTCTGCATATCTTGCTGTTATTCATCCTCAATTCCTACTTCCTCATCTGGAAATGGAACATAATCTGCCTGCCAGTTCTTTCTGTTAGTCGTCGTCCCCTTTTTCTTTTTTGGGAATTTTTTCGCAAGTGGGCATGAATCTTGAAGATGACCTGTCAGATGGCAGAATCGGCACCTGAAAGCTGTATTTTCATAGTCCAGACTCTGTAACCAAGTGTAGGATTCATGTTTCAACTGTAATCTATCTGGGAGGCCTTTGCTGAGGTCAATTTCCACACAAATTCTGGCATATGTAAATAAGCCCTTGTCCTTCCTTTCATTGTCACTCTTGATGAACCTTCCCAGAAGATTGCCTATGACTTCCAGTACTAAATGATGCCAAAAAGGTAGAGGCAGATTTGTTAATCGCACCCATATCGGCATCTTTGTAACCACCATAGTATTAGCATCAAATTCTGGAAACCAAGGGGTTATGAAGAGCCTGGCTCTCCCCCAAAACCAAGGTCCCTGCAATAAGACCTTCTGATACTCATCCGGAGAATCGAACTGAACTATAAAGAAACCTTTTGAACATAGTAAAATTTGGCAATTAGTTGTCCAGTTTTGGAAGATCCAGGCATGAAGATCATGTGATTTGGGCCAAAACCCATTAAACCTACAAATAACTGCTTTAGCTTGTAAAGAACTAAAAAGTCCTTTAACCTGTTCATTTTTTATCTCCAGAACTGGTGTGGATTCCAGTTTTTCCACAATGTATGGGTTGGGCTGAACAGTAGAGGTCGCCTCTGTCTGTGGCCCCTTTGATCGGGCTGCATCTTTGTAAGATGAAGGACCAGTTCCTTTGTGTGAAGGGAATGATCCTCTTGGATTGCCATTGGCTCCCCCCCTCAACCGAAGCAACAGAGAAATGGAGCAATTCTTGGAAATTTGGTAATCTGATAAATTTAAAGAGTCCTGCATCGGTTTTCCTGCATGCACAAGATAGAAGACGGATACTGGATAACCCACGCGGATTGCTAGATTATCCTGTAATGCCTCCACTGAATCAAGAATATTTACCCAAACCAGGATTGAATTTCAAGAAGGCAGATTTATGAAGATTTGATAGCTATCAGAACCTACCCTAGCCCCGTAATCAACAGGAAGCAGGGCCGCAGGCCAATATTCCTTCGAAACGGATCTATCATATCCATAAATCCTAGGGAAAAAGAAACAGGGCAGTTTTGATCTGCTTATATAAAAAAACTCATAAGAATTCCAGATCCAACGAGCCATACCATAACGGCGCATATCCCCATTGTCGGACACAATCCAGCAGGCACAAACTAAAATCGTGATGTTCAGCGATTGCGCAGGAGCAGCCTGTCTGCCAGCAAGCCTGGCATCCTCTAGTGCATATCGAATAGGATCACAAAGTACCTCCGCCGCTGTAATGGCCACCTCAGTAAAAAAAACCTTCTGCACGATCCATTTCTTGTCGTAGTCATCGATTCCTCTCAGCAGCAGATCGATATGTTTTTCTCCTATTAGCAGATCACTCCCAGCAGCAGGACGCAGCAGTGGCCCACCAAAGGAGAAACCCCCTGAAGAGACCGAGCAGCCATGAGGGCCGACGGAAGTTAGGGCTTGGACTAGGGTTCGCAGCGCTTCCATATCTCCGATCAGGACAAATCTCCAAATATTCAAGCATGCCCTTTTCATTTTCCTCTGCCTCCTTTTATCCTTAGAAAGTCTCCAATACCATGGATAAATACCATGGGCCAATGAAAACCATGTTCTATTATCTCCTTTTTCCCATACCATAGAAAAATACTATAGAACATTGAAAACCATGCACTGGGTAAGTATTGCTTCCCCTTAGCCAATAATTATAATTTTTTGAGCTTTAATGATATTACTAGCTAATTTCCCCAATTAAATTATTTTCTTCTTATTTCTCACCATTAATAAATTTTCTAGGTCTATTTTCCTAGGTGACCTTGGTCTATTTTCCTTAGGCCAAAATTGGGGACATGACACTTTGGCACAAATCCATGTCGATTACTACCAAATTCTCCATCTTACACAGGTAAGAACTTGAACAACTGGCATCATCGTCATCTTCGTAGTGTTTTTCATGATCCTTAATTACCACAACACCTGTAAAGTTGTCTTTTTTTATACTTGCCATTTGTGTTCTTAGTTGCTGCTATTGTTGAATAAATGTCCTCAACAATTTGAAGCTTCAATTATTTACTAACCAATGGAAGCTTGTAGGCATTTGTAGATGGTTGTGATTATGGATAATAAGGGGAATTTCGACTCGGGGATTGCATTTTCCATTATGTGGAGACACTTCTCCTCACAAGGGTGACACTCCTCATTCAAAAGTACAATTGTTGGGTAGAATGTTACAAACCTTGTCACTCCATTAATGTTCTTCGACCCTGTAGATGATTTACTCAAACATGACCTAGATTCAACTAAGGAAGAAGATGAATAAGTGGAGGTGGGTTTTCTATATAAAGAAAAATATGATTTCGATTCACTTACAGAAGAATACATGTCAAAATATTTGGATTCTTGGTAACACTGGCCATGAACAAATAATTTAGAAAACTTGTGAGCTTCCTGCCAAGAAAAATTGGGTGCTTTGCCTTCTTGAGTCGATCCTTACAATTTTTGAACTTCAAATTAATCTCTACATGCTCTGCATGAATGAAATGTTTCTTAGTGGATCGAAAATTTCCATCCCTAACTGATGATTTTCCATGTAAATATTGATCATCAACCCAATTCCATATTCTGCCTTCATGACAAGGATTCTGCACCTAAAGTTAAATATGAGAAGTTGGAGGTGGAATCACTCATATAATCAAAAGAACATGATGTTACAAAAGACATAGAAAGAAAGGAAAAATGAAATTCTGTGTGCTTACTATATGCATCCTTTCTTTCAATGTGTTGCACTCATCAAGAATTGAACACTCGTGTTATTTAGAACATGAGGAATTGAACACTACTTGTGTTGCAATCAATTTTTCAATGAAACATAATCTATAATTCTTTCCTAGTCCTCCTAGATTCATTTATTAAATAATGCATAGTCGAACTCAAGTGACTTATGAATTAGAATTAATAGGATTGAAACATGCAATGCACTTAACCAAAAAAATGCAACCACTTGTACATGTACAAAATGACCATCTCATGGCTTGATAACCCAATGCACAAATTAATCATTCACACACATACTTCTTGCAACTAATTACTTTTTTTAGGCAAAGATTGTTGGAACATGATAAAGCATTGTGCATATTCACAATAGAAACATTTATCTGTCACGAAAGTTCATCCAAAAAATGGGCTATGTGTTATTTATTTTCCACTAATCCTTAGGTATTCAACGTGCATATAACCCCAAAATTTATTATGAGGCCACCAAGGAAAGGAATCAATCCCATAGGGTTCTCCCTTTCCGACCCTAACCTAATTTCTATTTTTAATTGAACAATAAATCCTACTAAAACATTTGAGATATCTCAGATTCCTATCCTCTTATTAGAAATGACACTATATATTTGCACTACTTAACACCAAGTAAAAACATGGGCCCCTTATTTTCCCTTAGTCCCTTAAGGATAGTCAAAGGCATATCAAATGGGTATATTAGAGTTAGTTTCTAGATAATACTATGGATAGAGATGTCATTAGAGTATTAGGGTTCTTGTGTGCCTAGCCTTTGCTAATATACCGCCTTTTGCATCCATCCTCAAGCTTCTCATCATCTTCTTCCATAGTCTCTTCTCTTATCAATTTCTCAAGTGGGTTTGTTTAGTAATGGTGAATGGTGCTTTTGCATGCACACAATGTGCTTATTCCATCATGGGACCATAACATACATACTTCAAATGAATGACAATGAGGGAATGGAAGGAAATAAAGTTGACATAACTTCAGACAAGTGCAATACACACTAGTTTCTCCTTATAATAATTGTACTTATCCCATTCCTTGCAGCTGAACGAGAAGACTTTACCAACCAAGATCTTACTTGCATTCACTAGTTGGGAAAATGAGTCAATTAGAGTATATAGTTTCATTTAAGACACAAGATGGAACATAAGTGAGTTCTAGGATTGACTCTTGGAATTATAGGATTCACTCTCCTCTTCCCCTTTGGTGGAATCATAGTCCCTGTCGTGATCTATGCAACTAGATATGAACATTTTATATTAGATTTCAACACGAGCATTTGCATAGCTTGAATTAACCATGACAAGCCTAGTCATCATCCATATAAATATATTTACATGATACATGCCTAACCATTCACTAGTTGGGCCTGTATTTGTCTTGAGCTCCACACTAGGAATCCATAGCAACATATTTACATAATTTGATTATGTACAATCTAGTGGACTTAACTAGCTGAGCTTGGTTGAATACGGGGTGATTGCCTCTTTTCCAAATGGTAAATGACACTCAAATTTTTATATAGGGTGATTTTTCTCCTAAGAGTGTGATCTTCCAAGAGGAGGAACTGTTCATACAATTTAGTGGCCTATCTCTATGATGACTTTGTAAGTTAGTATAGATAAAAAACCAAAATAAAATTTTGAGATTCTTGAGGTGATCACACATAGGATATTTTTATTAGGTAATGCTAAGTTGGATCAACTTACTACCCATAGCCTCATCTTAAATAACAAGGGATCAAGCAAAGAAACACCTCTTAAGCCCAATCAATGGTTTCTAGACATTGTCAAAACAGAAGAGCCAAGTCAATTGATTGGATTTGATCCACCAAAGCTTATTCAATTGAGTGTTAAACATAGGTTTACAATAGTGCCAACCAACAATTATACAACAACTTATAATTCTTGATGACCTCGACCTTGTTATAGGTCAAATCCTTTTAGCATATTAAAGGATGCTGAACTTTGAAGGACTAGTTAGTTCATGGAGAGATAATCAAGATTGCTCTCCTTGATTCATTACAAAACATGAAATTTGTTGGGATTGACCAACTTGAATTTGGCTCTTAAACTGGGCCATAGAACCCAATCGTTAATATGGGCATCTAAAATGTCTTTCAATGTGTTGATTCCTCTTCTAAAAATTCCTGGTGTTGAGGTTGGGTTGTCTTAGCAACTACTTTACCTTTATGGAGAAAGATAGTTGAACACTATAAGGAATGATCATTCAAGGACAAACAAATCCTTAAACCTTGCCCTTTTCAATTTAGATATAAATTGAGAGTGTCCTAGGCATATTTTATTTGCGCAATGTTCTTTTTTTAAGTGCCATTGGCCTGCCTTTGTAGTCTTTTGTTGTACATTAATATAATTATATTGTCTCGTAATTTTATTTCTCTTTTTTCTTTTCCCTCCGCATTTGAGAGTTTTGCGCTTCACTCGCACGGGGACAAAGAATTTTTCGAGCTTGTCTTTTCACTTCCTAGGATATGCACCACCCTGGGCGATTTAGTTGCAGGACAGGAAAGATACCTTATTTGGCCCTTTGTTCACCAGAGAAGATTGCCTCCATGGACCTCTCAGAGCGGAGGTGGTATTTTGTTTTCAGAGGCTTCTTCCCTGCTTCAGTCCATCAACATATTTCTATTTATATTTAACAGCAGTAGATCCAGATTCCTTCCTGACGCATCACGCCCCGGATGAGGAATGAGCACTGGTTGAGGAATGATCGCGCTACCGCCCCCTGCATGCATGAGGAATGAGCAAGGGTCGCTATTGCGGGTTGCATGTTGACGAATGATCGCTACCGAAAAAGGGGCCTGTTTAATGAGTTGAAAGAGGAGCCCTGTTGATTGAAAGAAAAGCTCTGTTGATTGAGGAGCCCTCCCTTTCAAAAGAGGAGCACCGGTTAAAGATGAGCCCTGGTTTCAATAGCTCGGTTACAAAAATGAGGTTATTAGATGAGCGTGGTACTCAATGGCCGGTACTCGAGCCAAGTACTGATCCCCCAGCGTCCGCTGCTTGAGAAGCTGCAGCGTTGACTTCATTTTGAACCTGAACCGAATTTACCATATCTTGGGCCATTTCAGTGGGCAGACCAGTTGATTTACAAAGATGGGTTTCCACAGGATCGACCGGACCAACTCTGATGGACCTCATTACTTCAGATCAATGGCTAGATCTGAGAGTATTTTGAATGCGGTTGAGCTCATTCCCTCTTGAAACTTATTTGCAGTTTTTAAGCCTCCACCACATTCCCACAGATTTTACTGCCAGACTCGAAGTGAATGGCGAATGCATTGCTCCTTCTGAGACTGATTCTTCCTTTCTGCGTAGGGACAAGGTTTATAAGAAATCCACATAAGTTGTCAGTACAGACAGTGTTCGAATAGGAGGATCCGTGATATTTGAAACTTATGATAAGGATGTTTTGTTGGTCAGTGGAAAGCTGCAAAGATTGAATGATACCTTTGAATGGAGGATGGATTTTCTCTGCGGGATTGGTGGGATCTCTATTCTTGGGAGGAAGAAAAGCTGAGCGAAGATCTTGGAGTGTTGCTGGGCCTGCCATGGAGCTATGTGTCGCTGGTTGTTGTTCCAGGTCTCCTATGTTTTGGACAAAGAAACTCCAGCTTGTTTGCGGTAGAAAGTCTGTGAGTGGACTCTGTTTTAATAACATTTGGGAGGATGAGAAACCTATGAAGCTCTGGAAGAAGAGAGAACAGAGTGATCGTTTGTTTCAGGTATGATATGCCGATGAATCTGTAATTGGTAGTTTTGTTTTTTGTATGTTCTCATCCATGGTGTTGTTGAACTGCTTTTTGAATGTTGAATGTATGTTTTATTTTCTGTCATTGACAGAGGTGACCATTGTATGCCCTAGTCCCACAGGAAATATGAAGCCAATCCCATCAGTGTAGGGATGTTCATGTTTTGCATCAGAATATTAAGGCTTTATCTACTCTCTGCAATTCAATGACTATGTGACATTGACATTGATAATGTAATAATGACTTTTGATTTTGGGCTAACCAGTTTCAGGGATTCAATTTAACTCCATGTTTGTTAGGTACCCATGTTCTCATTGTCAGCAGTATAATAACATTCATTTGGATAGTAATCTCCGTTCAACATGCCAGAGCCTTCGATTTACTTCCAACCGATCATCTTTGTTATAAGGACCATGGGTTGAAACTCGACCAAATGCCCTGTCTAGGAATTTTGGTGACTACCCATATGATATATCCACTGGTAGTTGGTCTTGAGTTTGTAATTGTAACTGGTTTCCAGATGCACGACCTCTGCACTTTCCTTTATCCCTTAAGTGCAGTTGAGGGTTGGGTGAGATGCCTCTAGATTGGGTTTTAGGATACTTTTAGCATATCATCATGTAAGAATGGCGCTAATGGACACATTCGAGTGACTGAAGTTCATAGGTTACTGCAAAGCATGGGCTATTTAGCAATCGCATAGCTCGTACATGACTTAGAACCAGTTATAAAAATGTCATGTGACAGGAATTCGCATAGGGTCCAAACCCAAATACATAACCTAGATGTGCTAAAGACCAGCATAGTACAAATTGAAAGAAATGTAGAACTTGGCACTAGATCCATATTAAAGGGGCAATAGAGACTATAGTTAAGAAATCAAACCTGCACCCATTACATTGGTTCCTGGTAGAGTTCCTGTCCAAATTGGGGGTCCTTGGGGTCTAAACTTTTACTCAGGTAATGGTGGTCCATATTCTCTTTAAGGCAATTGAAGTGTTGCCTCGACGGTGCCTTGGTGATTCTGGGGCTGATCCTGGATGAATACAGTCGAAGTATCAATACAGTAAACCAAACCTAGTAATGCTATGTTTCTTTCTGAGAAGCTTGACAATTAGAATAAATACCAGTCCTAGGTGTAACAAAAAATTCCTGTCAAATGTCAATCCAGAGTATGCTCATGAGCAATGGGGTGCACTAGGCCATATAAATGTTTCATGCCTATCATGTCAACAGATTCTACATTGATAGAATTCAGCCAGGATATATTCTTTTTCCAAATTTCATAGATTGTCTCATAAAGGTTAGTTCATGAGTCCTATTTGCCTCAGTTTATCACATTTAACAGTTTATCAC
>LPNX010983153.1:220660-260148 GCA_001517045.1 Pseudotsuga menziesii | reverse complement strand
TATATATATATATATATATAACCATCCCACGATTTGAATGTTATTCCTCTGCCCACTCAAATAAAATAACTCCGAATATTTATATCACTATGTCAAATTAAAAAACCCCCTGACCCGTTAATACGAGGAAATACATTTTTTAGGATTTTAGGAGTATTCAAACCCCCAATATGAATGAACGTGATATAATATTGCCTTGCTAGTGAACCCCCCGTGCGTCCAGCACATCTTCAAACGCTTTAAGCTTGATCCCAGGCCCCCTCTCCTATGCTCTATGTTTCATTTAAAATACAGAGTTTGATATCGTTGATATATATGAAGGAGCTCAATTTAGGGTTGGAACCTAGCAAACAAGATTTTATTTGGGTCATCAGAATTAGAAAAATTGATGGGGGAAACCAGCAGAGCACAAAGGCTCTCTTAGACACGCATGAGGAGAAACACTCAACTCAATTTTATTCATAAATAAAATTTACATATATACAAAACTGATAAGATAAACTAGATCCAATAAATGTGGATCAAATCCTGCATCATAGGAGTTGTTCAAATAAGAAACCTAGATATAGAAAACATACGAATTTATTTCTGCTTTATATCTAACAGCCTCCCTTAAAGCATAAATGGATTGTTGACAACACCTAATTTCTTCCTAAGATCCTCAAAATGGATCCTTCCAACTAGTTTAGTGAAAATATTAGCAACATTCTCACTTGTATTACAATAGATGAGTTCAATTTCTTGAGACTCAATATTCTCTTTGACAAAATGATGATGCAACTCAATATGTTTGGATATGGAATGATATACTGGATTGTGTGTCAACTTAATTAAGCTTTGATTGTCACACTGGATTCTGGTAGCTTGTTTTTTTTGTGTTCCAACATCTTCAAGAATGTGCCTCAACCAAATGGATTTGCAAGTAGCAGTGGTTAAAGCTTTGTATTCAGCTTCTATGGATGATAAAGAAACTATTGGTTGTTTCTTACTGCTCAATGATATGAATCCTGAAGCAATGTTAAAAGTATATCCAGAAGTGGATTTTCTGTCATCGGGATTTCTTGCCCAGTCGTATTTAGAGTAACCTGCCAAC
Source organism: Pseudotsuga menziesii (assembly GCA_001517045.1). Taxonomy (NCBI): domain Eukaryota; kingdom Viridiplantae; phylum Streptophyta; class Pinopsida; order Pinales; family Pinaceae; genus Pseudotsuga; species Pseudotsuga menziesii. Next base: position 259,055 of record LPNX010983153.1, on the reverse strand, counting down.
TGAACATTAGATACATCAGTATATACAATACCATAATTAACAGTTCCTTTTAAATAGCTTAGAACACACTTTGCAGCTTTCCAATGTGTTTCGCATGGCTTAGCCAAGAACTGACTAAGGATGCTAACATAATATGATAGGTCTGGCCTTGTAGTAGGAGTTAGTTCATACTACCCACTAGTTGACGATATAAAGAACCATCCGCTTCTTTAGATCCATCACTATTGTATAATTTGGTATTTTGATCCAAAGGAGTGGATAAAGATTTGCATTCACTCATTTGAAATATGTCAAGTATTTCCCTTGCATATTTTCTGTGAGTGATGAATGTTTTACCAGATTCTCTCCAAAAAGAAATGCCTAAACAATAATGTAAGTCACCAAGGTCTTTTATTTCAAATTCCTATGACAAATTTTACTTTTAATATCTGCAACTAATTGATATGCTCCACCTGTAATGATAAGATCATCCACATATAGGGATATGAAGCAAACATTTCCCTGATTATCTTCTTTAATATATAAAATTGAATCATTTTTAGTTTTGAGAAATCCTTGTTGTTTGAAGAAAGTGTCAATCTTGATACCATGATCTAGGATCCTATTTCAGTCCATAGATATATTTCTTTAACCTGCACACAAGATGCTCATGTCCTTTCTGTACAAAACCTTCAGGCTACACTAAGTATACTTTCTCTTTTAACTCATCATTTAGAAAAGCAGATTTGACATCTAACTAGTGTATTCTCTAGTTATGTTTAGTAGCTAATGCAACTAGCAATTTGATAGTGTTTAACTTAGCTGCTGGTGCATATGTCTCTTCAAATTCAATCCCCTCTTACTGAGAATAACCCTTAGCAACTAATCTTGCCTTGAATTTATCAATACTACCATCTGCTTTAAGTTTAGATTTGAATAGCCATTTTGATCCTATGTGTACTTTATCTTTGGGTAATTCTACTAAATCCCAAGTTTTGTTTCTCATAATAGAATTATATTCTTCATTCATTGCAGTTACCCATTCTTCCTTATCTTTGGCTTGTTCATAATTTAATGGCTCTATGACATTCATTATACTAGTCATCAAGGCATAATCTCAAACTTTACTGGAGGATGAGTTTGACGAGATGACCTTCTAGGCACTACACTACCTGTTGGAGTTCCATCCATGACTCTTCTGTCTTTTGTTGTTTCATCATTTGAGGTAGTATCACTCATGCTTGATTCATGTTTCTGAACTTGCTATTGTTCTTGCACCTGGTGCTGATCTTGCACTTTTTGAAGAATTTTATCTATTCTGACATGCTCATCTGGGATCAGTTCTTCATTAGCATTATTCATCTTGTTACATATATTTGTATTTTCATGAAATACAACATCTCTACTAGCAATCAATTTATGTGACTTAGGATGAAAGAGTTTATATTCTTTCTAATCATCATAGTAGCCAACAAATGTACATTCAATGGATTTTGCATCCAATTTTCTTCTGTCATCTTTAGGTATGTATGCAAAATCCCTGGAACCAAATATTCTTAAATGACTAATTTCAGGTTTATAGCCATAAAAGACTTCAAAGGGGGTTTGAAGTTCTAGTTTCTTTGTTGGAATCCTTTTCTTTAAGTACACAGCAGTGTTAATTGCTTCAGCCCAAAATCCATTAGAAATGTTCTTACCTTGGAGCATGATGCGAGCACATTCCACCAATGTTCTGCTTTTCCTCTTAGCAAATCCATTTTGATGAGGTGTATCAATGACTGTGAAATGTTGTCGGATTCCATTTTATGTAGAGTATCTTCTAAAAGCTCCAAAAGTGTACTCACCACCGTGATCTGATCTGAGGATTTTAATGTATTTACATGTATGCTTCTCAAATTTGATTCTGAATTCCTTGAAGTATTTGAATACATCACTTTTCCTTCTGATGAATTAAGCCCATGTGAACCTGGATCTATCATCAACAAATATCAGAAAATACCATGCACCACCAAGTGATCTGGTCGGCATAGGTCCACATTCATCAGTGTGTATTAGTTCAAGGATTTCAGTCTGTCTCTTCTCTTCATGGTTAGGAAATTCATTTATGTGTTGTTTTCCCAGTACACATGTAGCACATTCAATATGATCATTTTTAATTACAGGAGGACCCTCAACCATCGAATTTTTATGTAATAACATGAGATCATTATGATTGAGGTGTCCATACCTTTGATGCCATAGTTCGACATCTGAAATAACTGATGCTGCTAGTGCATGATGGTTTCCCTTGATTGCATCCAGCTTGTACAATCCACCAAGTCTATATCTTGTCACTATAACCCTGTAATGAACTTGGACATCTTTGACATGGCACTTATATCTATCAAATTCAACTTTCATATCATTATCGGTGATATCATAAACATATATTAGATTCTTTTTGATACCTAGGACATACGTCACATTATGTATATGTTTAAATTGTCCATTAGGTAGGTTAATACTTATCACTCCATAACCTAAGACTTTGTGAGACCTGTTATCACCTAAATAGATGTGTGTGCCATCAAACTTTTCATAATACTCATCATACCAATCTCTATTACAAGACATATGGGCATATGTACATGAATCTATGAACCATGCATTTTCATCATCCGTCTCAATAGACAAAGCATGTTCAGATATAAACAGTCTTAGATTTTTAAATCCATTAACATCAGGGGTGTCTTTTCTAACATAATTTCCATTATGTTTTATGTATCTATTATTTGAGTCATTGTTTATCTTTTTAAAACAATATCTAGCTATGTGACCAGATTTGCCACAATAATGGCATATAACATCTTTATTAGCACTAGATTCATTGTGTGACACACCTCTGTGTCTTGCATGAAACTTGAATCTATGAGGATTCCAGTGATTCCCTCTATGTGGGTATCTGCCTCTTACCATCAACGCCTGATCTGCAGACTGAGATTCTAGCTCATAAATATCCATTCGCTCTTCTTCTTGTATCAGGATTTTGCCGAGATCTGTAAATGTAGGAGGGGTCTATCTTGCTACAAGTGCTGAGGTGAATATTTTATAATCTGACAATAAACATTTTAATGTGTTAGATATCATATTAGTACTAGATACTTCTTCACCTATGTCACCCAGATTATCTTTGAAGTCTTTGATGCGGGAGAGGTATTTATTCATAGTTTCATTCACATCCATCTTGATAGACAATAATTTGGTCTTTAAAAACAAAATTCTATTAGAATCATACGTCTCATACAAACCTTTCAGTTTTTCCCATGTGTCTTTGTACTTCTTGGAATTTCTGATGTGAGGTATGATGTTGTCTTTTACAAACATACGAATCAGTGACCTTTGCTTGGGTTTCCCGCGAATTCCAATATGAGAGAAACAATGGATATGTAGGCTTTTGTTCATCCCCTTTCACAATTGACCACAAACTAAGAGCTTCAAGTACAGTGATTGTCTTGAATTTCCAATTTACATAATTTTCCCCATTAAATTTTGATGCTTCAGTAATGTATAAATTGACAAGTAACATATCTTCCATTTTTACTGAACTGTAGGGCAAGTACTTTTAACCAAACAAGGGAAGAAAAAAAAATACTGGGTCACCTCCTCCACTGTCAGACAAGCAAATAACCTGGTGCTCACTGCCTGGGCCTGATTCGGCACCGGTAAAAATTTGTTTAAGGAAGGGTTAACTGGCACTCTTTTCTCTATGGTGAAGAGATCTGCCAGTGCACTTAATCCTTCTGGAGACAGCACGGTTGGCGCTCTGGAGGATGTTGGAGAGGCATCGGGCGCTTTGACTGTCGGTTTCTTTGGAAAATGTGATGGTTAAAAAAATAGCTTGAAAATCTCTTGTAGGATCAACACCCGTGAAACAGATTGCGAAAGCATGTGAAGGAAGAAAAATTTGCACATGAGTTAAAAACATAAGTTTGGCAAAAAACAAATTTGGCAACTTTTTTCAAAATGAATTTTAGGCGGGATTTCCTCCACATAAGTCAGATCATATAACAAATATCCAATGTTAACAAGTCTATTGGACATCACTTTCCCTGATGGAGTTCTCTTCATGCAATCGTCAACTATCCTTGATTAGGCGGATTTCTTCTTTGAAATGATCTGGTTGAGGTTAGGTCAGATCTCATGACTGCATGCAATAATCCTCACTCACTTAGATCACACGAATGCATGTCCTCACAGCCTAGCAGTGGCTTCCTTTAGTGCTCAGAATGGTTCCCTCAACCTGACATAGTAGTAGCCCTCAACTTGGCTCTGATACCAAATTAGAGAAATTGATCAGGGAAATGAGCAAAGCACAAAGGCTCACTCAAACACACTGGAGGAGAAACACTCAACTCAATTGTATTCAGAAATAAAGGTTACATATATAGAAAACTGATAAGCTAAACTAGATCCAATGAATGTGGATCGGATCCTACAGCATAGGAGCTATTCAAACAAGAAACCTAGATATAGAAAACATACAAATATATTTCTGCATTATATCTAATAGACAGGCCATCGCTGGAAGTCCTATTGAGTTCAGAGTTATCAATGAAGTTTATTCTTGAGGGATTCAAAGAGAAATAAGGAAAATCGTAGTGGGTTGAGGAAGGGTGGCACTGTCGAGCGCATTTCAGATTCTTTTAGGCTTTACCTATAGAATATAAAAACATTAGTTATCGGAGACATGTTTCAAAGAAAATGATCTTGAAGGAAGAAACAAAATGCCTTGATGGATTTTGAATGACCTTGCATCAGGTAGACCAATAATGCACATGTACATGCTGAAGGTGGCAGAAAATTTCGCTTTCAAGCTCGAAAACAACAAAGATATTCTTTCTAACATATTATTTAGGGAAGCACACTAGTTCAGACATGTATATATGCAGGCTAATCTCATGAATTTGGAGAAATTTCTACAACCTCATCAAGTAACTCATCCTTGATGAAAACATAGTTACTATTCATATGCAGATTTAGTGAATAACCCAGCTTCTCCTTCACTACTACATCGCAGGGCATTTTGAGACATTCTTTTAAGACAAAATTATAATTTGTGTTAATGTCTAACACTCTGAGACAAAATTATAATTTTTCTTAAGAGTCTGTAGCACTTTGACACAAAATTATAATTTGTCATAAACTCCTATATTTTATCGTATTCTTAATTAGTATTTTATTATTTTGACATTACAAAGGGAATGGAAAATTGAAGGAGGATATAAAAGGTTATTATTGGGAATGTAATACCCACTATGTCGAGCAAATTACACAGTATCTTGGGTAATGGAATCATGAAAAAAGAACTTGGGGGCGATGGAAGCGTGAAAAAATTGAATCCAAATAGCTCGGAGGTGATGCATTTGACAGGTCACACTTTTTGAGGTGGAGGGGATTTAATTGATTTAATTTTTTTTCCATAAAATCAAATCTTTTCAAAATAATGTTTCTTTCAATTCATTTCCTTTGGGCTCTCCATCCATCTATTCTCTTAGGCATAATCTCTGAAAAAATGACAGGAGAATTGGTCTAACCCAAACCCCAAATTTTACCTGATTCATGGATAATCCATATCAGTTTCTCTAGCATATGGAAACCCTATAGATTATGGAAACCCTATCATATAGGGTTTTATACTTATTTCCTTTAGTTGAAGGTTGCAATATCCAAACCCTCACCCCATTTTCTTTCGCAAACAACATATGTTGAAAATAAAGTTGAACCGAGGAAACCTTGTTCAAAATTATGCCCTTCAATTTTGAAATTTCGTCATCATCCTTTAGCTGTTGGTTTATTGGTCAATACTAAGAGGGGGGGGGTGAATAATTATTGTTAACTTTTTACTATTTTAACCACTTTTAAATCTATCATTAGAAACACATAATAACAAGAATACATAGAACGCAATTTTAACGTGGAAGCCCAATAGGGTAAACCACCAATACATCATATTACTGCGAAATTGTTATTTACAAATAGTTTTCCCTGTTGCTATAGACAAGGATGGTATTACACCCTATTTACCAATACCAATTGGAAGGAGGCTACGAACCCCTGGTTTATCAGCTACAACTGAAATGATGCTACAAAACCCTATTTACCAATGTCAATTGGATGGAGGCCATGACCCCCTGGTTTATCAGCTGCTACTGAAAGGATGCTTCAACACCCTATTTTGTCAGCTGTGAGTGAAAGGATGATCCTACAACCTATTTACTAGCTTCTTCTAGAAGGAGTCAACAACCCTTTGCAGGATTGTCGCCTGCCCTAGCTCCACCCTGCCACCCTAATATGTTTTTTGTAATATGTTAGATTTATTTCTCCCTTCATTCTCTGTCATTCCCACTAGTCTCTGTCTTCTTCTTTGGATACATCGATATCAATGACACGTACACCTTTCTCACTCATATTTATATGTATAATTATCTTAATGTTTTCTATGGACACATCTCTTTAGTCAGGAAACATACCGTTTCACAATCACGCCCTTTCAAATCTGATTGTCACACCTTTTCAACAACCTGTGACTAAGGATTTTAATTAAATAATTAATTAAAAACGTCTTGATCACTTATGATCTATGAGATCCCTTCTTCTCTGATCATAGGATTCGTCAAACCAATGCCTGTGGACTTCCTCTCCTCCATCAACAGGAATACTCTATCTTCAGACCTTTGTGATTTTCTTTTTCTCACGCTTATGGGATTCTTCTCTCCTTTTGAGAAATATCTGTGAGCTATCTTCATTGTAGGCTCAATTGTACATGTTTTCCTCACAAAAAATGGTCTTCACCTTCCATCTTATGAGTCCACAATCTCCTTCTCTAGAATTAATCCAGGTCGTTTGATCTAATTTTGAATCTCTCCAGTCCGTCGATCTAGAACATATATTTCCTCCTTGAAATCGTATTTATGCAATCTCCTTCTCCAGAATTAATCCAGGTCGTTTGATCTAATTTTGAATCTCTCTAGTCCGTCGATCTAGCACATAGATTTCCTCCTTGAAATCGTATTTATGCACCCTGATTTCTTCATCAACGATTCCCCACCATTGATCTTCATTGGGAATTTTCCTGACCATCGATCTCTAGATTGTAGGATGCAGGATGTGGGTTGTCAAATGTCTATTTTTTCCTTTCCGCAAACTCCTTTTCACATGATCCTTTCTGCAAGCTTCTTTCCGCAAGTTCCTTTTGGCACCGTTGATAATCATTGGGCGTTTTTGTGACCATCAATCTCCAGATTGCAGGATGTGGGATGTCGACTGTCCATTTTTGTCTTTCCACAAACTCCTTTTTGCATGCTCCTTTCTACAAGCTTCTTTCCACAAGTTTCTTTACCGTCGATCTGCTTTAGCGGAACTAATCTCAGCCATTCTATCTTTCTAGATTGCGGGATGCAGGATGCGGGATGCCCGACCAACTTTCTAAGGTTTCCTCCCCGCAAATTTCCTTCTGCCCCATGATGCGGGTGGCAGGATTCCTGACCAACTTTCCAATTTTGGACTTCCATGATTTCATTTCACAACTTGGTTTCCACATTCTTTTGGATCGTTGATTTCCTTGCAGATTTAGCCCTGACCGTCTGATCTTGATCTTTTGAAAAAGTTTGGATTTTCTACCTATATTTTGCGGGATGCTGCCTAACCGTTAGATCTTGTGTGGGATGCTTCCTAACCATCAATTCTAGGACTAATGTGAATCTACATTCCGTCTTTATGGATTATACAAAAACTGATCCCCATTCACTGGATCTCATGTAGAGAACTATGCAGCCTCATCAGCATGCCATGTCATAACTATCTTTGTCTATTCCACCTCATAATCGTGCCATTTTGTCTTTACTTTGACTTATGCTTCGTTAACGATGCCATGGTATCTTTTGCTTATCCTTTGTACTTCATAAGTAAATTTTCCATCCTTAGTCTTTCATCATCATTAGGACACCATCATATTCCATGTCATCATATGTGTCATTCTAGATCCTCAACTATACCACGCGATTCCATCATACATTTCATGCCACATACTCAACTTATGCCATACCATGCCATTACTACTTTAGTCTTTCACTAAGTTTGTCTTGCCATCACATCCACTAGTTATTCCTTTTTCATTCATGAACACCTTTGACATCAATGACAAATATAACTCAAACGAGTCAACAATCTCCCCCTTTGGCATTGATTCCAACCTCTAAACATTCTCCCCCTTTGACAACAATGAGAAAGGATAACCTGTTATGCCAATGTTGCACCTATTTTGATATAGGATTTCCTATCTTTCTACTTTATGACAACTCCCCCTATCATCATATCTCCCCTTTGTTAACTGAATTGTGTTATTTAATCAATGTATTATATTTTATCTTAACACTTCCTCTCTTGCAACAGGTTCTTGAATGATAGATTAATTGATAGATCCATGGAATCCCCCTGTCATTGTACTTCCTCTACTTTGTCAACAATTTTGTGATAGAGTTTACACTCAACATTTTTCCACAGTCTTCCATTTTCTATCTAGGATACATGTTTTTTTTTTCAAATTTGTTCCTGCTACCATATATAATGGTCTATCTTTCCTGTAAGTTAACTGGCTTCCGCTTTTACCAGAATTCCTTAAGCTTGTGCATTTAGATCTTCATATAAAAAGCAACAGACACAGTGTTCATACTTCAGATCTTCACTAACAAACATACTCTACTAAAATGGATCATAGAGACGCCTTTTTCTCTCTTATCATATCTCACAGAGACATATAGAGACACACATCTTCTTCTTTAGATCCTTATTATTTATAGAAAAAACACCCTCAACTTCCTCAATCTGCTGATTATACATATCTCTTCAATGATTTGAACCAACACACCCTTTCATCAGGCATGTCTTAACAAACACATTCATTCATTAGTAGTCACGCACTTTTAATGACAAAATCACATCCTCCTAAACTTTTGTAAAATGCACCCTTTCATTTAAATGACACTTATTTGTCTTATTTCATAACACTTTATCATTTATTAGTCCTTTGATTAAATAATAATAGAAACTATGTTTTTACTTCTATTTATATGTGTATTTAATATATTTTTGTCTTAAACTTTAAAATTTGTGTGTTGTTTTCATTTTAATACAATGGTTAAAGAAATCTTGTTGAATACAAACACAAGTTTCCACATCAGTGAGGCAACGGTATTGTAATATAGAATTTCAATGTGAGTTGATATTCCGGTGGAAAATGTGTGCTGGATAGATTGATTGTTGATTTCCTTCGCATGAAATGTGGAATGTGACTCTAGAACCACATCTCTTGGTGGAATTACCCCAAGAACACACTTTCCAGACAACTTTAGCTGATTTAATTGTATGCCCATTTTTTATTTCATAGAGTATTTTGATATTTTCCATGCCTAGCAAAATGACCACTTGTGTATAGGTCTAGGAATGGATTATTTATTTAATTTATAAATTTAATTTCCATCCAACATAGTGGTTTTCCATTTATTAGGACAACTCTTTGCAAGCGGTATGGGCCAATGGACCTGGCAAAAGGCGATTGATAAGGTAAGGGTTCTTGCATTGCCTACATTCTCCCTAGGAATTAATATTTTATATGACTTGCTTGTACCTCTCATATAATATAACTTTCCTAGTTTCATTTCTAGCCTCTTCATCATGCTTCCTATCCAATGTTTGTATAGAAACATAATAATATCATACTTAACAATCTTTGCTGTGTTATTGTTGTACCATTCCTTGCTTTTATCACTCTTATGTTCTCTTTGTGCATTGCCCACCTCTATTTTTTAACCACTTTCCCTCTATCAGAACTGTTTGTTTTCAGCTTTTGGCTCCATTTCTTCATCCTTTCTTTAAATTACTATTCAAAATTGTGGTTTATTTTTCATTTTCTACCAAAAGCTTGGAATTTTTTGTTCCTGTTTATTTTCTACCAAACCAAACTATTGCACGAGCAGCCTTTTTTGGGTGGAAATGGAGGTGCTTTTCCTATCATCCAACCTTTTCATGGGGAAGAGGAGTCTCGAGTTTTAAAACCTAGTAAGAGAAATGATCCTTTATCCTCCATCTCTGAAGCTACCATATGTAGCTATATTACAAGTGTATTATGATAGATTTCTTGGTTTGGCATGAGAATCTTTTTTGGGGTTGAAATAGAGGTGCATTGCCATTCTATAGCATTTGTCTTGTAGTAATAATTTTTAGGAATTGCGATGACATTGCCACCTCGTGGCTCTTATTTGAAAAATATCTAACGTCTAGCTTAGGATTTTCCTATTGAAGATTTCTGAAGTGGATCTAGTTATTAAGGAGTAGATTGGGTTTGAACCATTCAACCCTATCTACTCTTTAATCACTAAAGCCTCCATGAGATCCTCAATTGAACCCATCTGCCTAACTTGGATTTGTTAGGAACTAATCACAACTTTTATGCCATTTTAAATCTTAATTCATCTTTCATTTTCTGTTTTATGATTTGAAAATTTATGTCATTTACATGTATTAAACTCAATATCCCTAAAACATCAAATTGCATGGTAGGTTTTCCCGAGTTTGTGGCTCGAAATTACCTTCTGGAAATCTGCTCTGTAGCACTGATTAAATCTAGTCTAAAATAGAATTAAAAGGTCCACGAGACTGCACATCAATCACAAGCACTTATTGAAGATCCAAAACCATGGAAAGGAATGTGCCTTTCCACAGTTTTTTAATTCTTTTTAAAACTCCAGGTTTCGTCACAATATCATCGAACATTCATCGCGGGTATTACAAAACCATCGAAACCCCGAGTGGCTTTCCACGAATACCATCGCTATAGGGACGCAGTTTTGTGGAAAAATTGTCCTTCAACTTGCAGATTTCACCGATAGAGATTGGTTTTCCATGGTTTTGCGTGGAAGAAATTTATGTTCAAATTCCATAATTCGTCGATAGAGCAACAAATGCTCATTGAAACTGTTGCACAGTTTTTCGTGGAACCGAATTTTTTCCTGACAGTTTTTGGCCATATTTTCGTCATTATAGAGACGATCATTTTGTTGATAGAGTGACGAAATGTAGAAAATGAATTAAAAAAAATCAATTTATCGATACTCTTGTATTAGTTGTAATTAGTGGCCAAAAGGGGACAGGTTGAAAAACCAAGTGGTGATTTAGCAAGGGAAGCTCAAAATTTTTTGTTGTTGAAGTAGTATCGATATAGATGCAGATTATAATATTTTTCTAATGTATATCTGATTTTCCCATTTGTTGATGTAGTTTTTAATGTGGTTAGTTTTATATAAGTGCAAATTATTCGATGCAGAGCAACAACTTCTATAACGATAGTTTTCCTTCACATGGATTGACATTTTAATGTGGTTGAAGGTGAAAAAATGCGCTTGGAAAAAAATGTTTTTTTAGGACAAGCAGTGACCCCTCAATTAAAATTCACTCCGATAAGTAGCATGGCTAGAAATTCATTGACCATGAAAGATAATTTGGTATACTTATTCGACACCTCCATGGCTACAAACCTTTACTCCCAAACTGAAAACTGAATTATGGTTTTTTCATAAGCCTCATTATGCTTCAAAATATCCATGAAGGGAACATCCATTTTCTCTGCAAGTGAAATTTAAATGCGCGGGGATTGTGAATTATCCATTTTATCGGAATTCCTTTAGTTGTGTCCACCCAAGGGTTATAAAGGTCCAAAATGGCAATAATCATGATTTTTACCATTTTAGCCTATAAAGAAAATGTTTGTCATCGAGATGTCATCGCTTTGAAGTTATAAAGTATAAACCACCCGAATTTTATTTAATTGGTAATTACACTACTACATGGCAGGGCATTTTGAGACATTTTTTAAGACAAAATTCTAATTTGTCTTAATCTCTAACACTTTGAGACAAAATTCCAATTTGTCTTAATCTGTAGCACTTTGAGACAAAATTCTAATTTCACTTAAACTCCACTATTTTATTGTATTCTGAATTAACATTTTATTATTTTGACATTGTGGAGGGAAAGGGAAATTGAAGGAGGGTAGAAAAGGTTAGTATTGGAAAAGTAATACCCACTATGTCGAGCAAATAACACAGTATCTAGGGAAATGGAAGCATGAAAAAGGAATTTGGAGGCGATGTAAGTGTGAAAAGATTGAAGCCATGGAGTCTAGAGGTGATGCATTTGACAGGTCACGCTTGTTGAGGTGGAGGGGATTTGAATTGATTTAAGTTTTTTTTACATAAAATCATATTTTTTTTAATAATGTTTCTTTCAATGAATTTCCTTTGGGCTCGTTGTCCATCTATGCTCTTAGGCATAATCTATGAAAAACTTATTGGAGAATTGATCTAACCCAAACCCCCAATTTTACCTCATTCATGGATAATCCATCTCGGTTTCCTACATTAATATATATGCATACACTTGTAATATGAAATATAATTATGTTATAAATAATATATAATTGATTCCAATTTTCATATTAAGTGATATTTAGTAGATAAGATAACATATTTGTTGGAGGATAAATTCTAGATTTTTTTTTTTTTTTGCATTTGATTGTATTTTCCAAATTACTCAATTTACCTTCAAAATTTTGGTTAGATTTGACCCAAGTTTTTATCAAAAAAAAGAAAGGATGGAAGATTAATTTAGTTTATTCTAATTTCAATTTTTCCTTTTTACTTTAAATGAGCATATAAATTTTTTATTTTTATTTTTTCTACCTTAAATGAGCATAATTTTTTTTTCTTTTATATATATTTTTAATGTGTGTTTACATTTCTTATTCATTAAATAAGCATACACATACTTTTCTTATATATATTTTCAGCTCCTGTTTCCACTGTTATCGATTTCGTCTTTGACAGAGACAACTCCGCGCTATGTATGAGGCAGTACAAAAGTCCTCCAAGATCCCAAAATGTGGTGATCAACACATATGGAGGCCGGTACACATTTGAAGTTAGCTTCCCTTATGGTTACATACGCCGGCGGCTCAGTGATTAAGTGCGAATCAATATGAAGAATTTGAAACCTTTCCACTTATTAGTGGTGAGAACTTACCTAAACTTCCTTCTTTGTTTTCCATAAAGGTTATCTCATGTCGATGTTTTAGTTGTGTATAAATAGTCATTGGATTAATCAAATTTCAATTTTAAAAATGATTGGGTTACAATTTTTCATTTTTTGAAAATGATCACAATTAATATGACAATTTTGTTCTTTTGAATATTCTATTTTTTCATTATAATTTAAATTAAGAAATTACAATTTAAATTAGGATAATATATATATAACTTCTCTTTCATAACTTTTTACTAACATAAAAAAATCTTTGTATTTAAAAAATATACTCTAAATGTAATGATATAATTCTTGGTACAAGGTTGTATATCTAGATGTAAGAATTGTGGCAAATCGTAGTTGCAACAATATATCAAGTATATTTATGTCTTTTCTTATATTTTTTTTTTTATGTCAAGTTATAGTTACTATGTGTAGAAAATTATTTGTGAAATATTGATTATTTTGGTGTACATTTAAGATCCATTATGGTCTATTTTGGCACGCCATTCGAGATGGGGTAGACATTTTGTCACTGTATGTTGGACCCAATGAACCTCCAAAAGGAACCACCACTTTTATTAATGTGTTTGACATTGCGCTTTTATTCATATAGAAAGAAATAATTTTTGTTGTGCAATTTGTTGGCAACACATGTCCAGAAAGCTTCATCCATACTATCTTACAGTCCTTGGATTATAAGCATAGGTGCAAGCCTTATCTATAGAATTATCGAAAATGACCAGGCTATCAAAGAAGTAGCATTATCAAGCAAGTAGTAGCAACTCGGAATTTTAAAAATGTAATAGTCTTTGGATGCATAATAGAGAGTTTTTCCAGTAATGAATATATGACTAAATTATTATTAACAATATAAATCAATATTACTAGGATTGAATTATTATGAACATGTTTTTTAGCTAGTTTGTCCATGGCTTAATGGATTCATAGTTAGTCTAAGAATCTTGATTCAGGGGCATCTAAGCCATCAAAATCACCGATATTTCACCTAGTCTAATAAACAGTGACTGAGGGGCATCTAATCTTTTAAAATCACTAGGGATTGCATTTGGTCGAAGAAACCAGGACACAAAGGCATCTAATACCTCAAGATTATGGGTACCACAATTGGTCTAAGAAACTGGGCCCAGGGGCATCTAAGCCCTCAAAATATCCTAGAGCACGGGCCACACCAAAGCTTAAGATGAACTGTATTTTTAATGTCTCCTCCCAACTACCTTAAACTACCTTTGAGTCACCATAAAACATGGATTTGACATAACATGCTACTTAATACTCAACATCCTACTTAATACTCATGAAGATGATTGTTAGTTATTTTTTCTTTTCATAAGATGAATTTTTTATCTCGTTGTTTCTTGTTTGGATCCAAAGATATTCTTTCCTGTTGGTAAGATTTATTTTTTGTATTGTCATTGGACAACCCCCATCTTTTGGATGTCTCTTGTCTCTTTATAGACTTGTGTAGGCCCTGTGACCCACTGAAAAGTGCTAGACAATATCAGGGAACAACATCTTATACTAAGGAATACGAATATCCATAAAAATATGTGATTGAAGGTAGCTTGTTGATATGCCCTTTCTCATAGGGATTCTTAAACATATAGTTTTACATTTTTGTCATTCAAGAGACTGCTAAAAGCTTGGGTGCATTTAGTTCCATTCTCTTAGAAAATCCCATATACGGGGACCTTTTGGCATAGCAAGTTCCATTTTCAATTTCTGGCATAATGATTCCCAATATTGATGCTTTCAACTGTAGGAACTGACTCATTGGTTTTACAGAGCAAGGATTTTATTATTGTAGAAACTGATAATAAAAGGAAATTGTTTTTATTAGATCAAATGACTGGTTGGTTTTTTATTATTGCCTAAAATTTTGATGGATGTAATTGGAGAGCTTATTTTAGAGTTAACTTGCATCATCTATTGAGAAGTTGTATTTATTGTTCAAAGCACATTCATCAGCTCGTGTTTATAATAAATTTTTACTTTGGTAAATAAAAGTTTTAACTTTGGGAAATCTTTGATTTGTTTCTTAAGGAGGTATTGATAGTTGGATTTATTTCTCTTCCATATTTGTTTCTAAGTTGCATGTGTGCCCCAATTAAGTTATTGACTGAATTATTTGATTAGATCCACATATGCAAACCTTCAATTTCTATTTATGCGTAGTATTTGATGTACTATGAACGATGCAAATTATATGGAAGCGTTTTTTGTGCCATATTTATCCAAATGTGTACTATGATTGAATTTTTTGGTAAACCTAGAAATAAGCTAGGGTTTGATGCACCCTTATTAGTGGCATACAATAATCTGCACAAAATATACAACAAGAAGATTAGAACATAGCCCAACAGACTCTAAAAAGGAGAAACATGGAGTGGGTTTATACACTAGTTGTGCATGGATTGAGGGATCATTTAATCTAATCCCTATAGGTGAAACCACAAGTCCAACCAGTACCTCAAGATGATCCCATGGCTTGATGAAAAAATATTACGAGAATTAAACAGTGCCCCATGTTATAAAACTCCTCGCTCCTCACCATTTGGGTCCAACTCCTTTTGGCTTTTCTATCTAATTATATGTTTTGGTGTATTGAATAATTCCAAATGTATGGAAACATTCTTAGTTTCATGCTCTGTTTATCCCATGGTATATGCATTCAAAATGTTTCTTAGGTATGGTTTTGGAATCTATTTCCCCATATGTTTGACCTTAATTCATGGAAATATTTGTGAAAGTACTAATCCAATCTTCATCATTTGAATACATTAGCAGGAAACACATTTAACTTGATCTTTATGTAGGTCACATGTCTAAATGTGTATGTTCTTTCCACTTGTAGGTTTGGATAGGAAATAATATTTTCCATATATAACATACTATTTCCCACAATTCAATGCGCTAACTGGTTCATGTCAAGAAGGAGTTGGTGATATTGTAGTGGGGCTAGGAATCGTCATTTTAGGGATCGCTTGAAGTGAAGGGAAGGTTGAGGAAAAGAACGCTCCTAGCAATGATGTAGAGAATATAGTCAATTCTAATGTCATCATCAAGTTGGCGAAGGCTTCAAATCACGGAACAGAGTCCTAAGATCCAACCAATTGAAACTTTGCAGGAGGTAGGCTTGCTTGAGCACAAACATCTTAGTTCATATGTATAGAACATTGACCATTGACTATTGACTGGAAATCTTTGTTCAGTCATGATTTCAATTGTATATGTTAATAACGAAAATGATGTAGGAAACCTTGAAGCTGATGGTCAAAACTAATTTTCATAATGTGAACTAACATCAACGGCCTATTTGAAGAGTTTCAAAACATTAATATGAAGATTAATTTTATCTACTAAATGATAATTGACATTCAATTTCCTTATTTTTCGGTTCAGGAAGATAGAATGTTTGAAAGTTGCTATATTTGTTTTCTTGTTGATTTCAAGCGTGTGTTCACTAGTTGAGCCTTTCCAATGGAGTTTTGATTCATTTATACAAGGAGTTGTGAAATAAGCAGAGAATATTTTTCTATTAGTTTCATTTAGCACAATATGGGATTGATATTTCTGCTCTTGTAATTGGGTATGTCGTGAGATGAAGTCACTTTCCAACAAACATATTAACTTTTGATTTTAACAAAATTGGTTTTAATATCTAAATTTATATTTTATCAACTGGTCAAGGTTCAATAAAATTGGCAAAATATTTCTATATTAATCTAAGTAACAGAATGATTGAGCAAATTATGAGAGTTTTTATTAGCCTTGGCAGCACAGATAATATGGGGATTTCCCTAAAACTATATGTAAGGCTTATGCCATGGTGTAAACCATATTGCACATACTTTGAACTTTTATAAGTGTATATACTGTTGAGTCACTCTAGTAGGTTGTACATATGAATTTTGAGAAGACTAGTGTATTCACTTAGTCTGAAATATTACCTATCATATTTTATTGAGTTAATTCTAGTGTCTTAAACTTTGGTTCACAAGGAGAGGAATGAAGTAACAAAATAAATCTCTCCCATGAATAAATTGATTAATAAATGTTTATTTGGAAAGGACGGTGCATTTTTATATATATTTACACTTCTCCTTCAGCTAAGTGGACACACTTATCTCTTTAATAGTAAATAGTAGCTTCCTAGCCAAGTTGAGAAATTTATTAAGGCCCTACCATTTAGGACCAACCACACCTGGAAAATCTAGAAATACTCCATATCTTCCAACACCACTTTCTTTCTCAGATATTATAGTTATAGTTTTGGTCTTTATATATAAGATGTGCTCCCATAGTGTATCGATACTCTTTTATTAGGTGTAATTAGTGGCCAAAAGGGGACATGTTGAAAAAACAAGTGGTGACTTAGCAAGGGAAGCTCAAAATTTTGTGTTGTTGAAATAGTATCGATATAGATGCATATTATAAGATTTTTCTAATGTATTATCTAATTTTCCCATTTGCTGATGTTGTTTTTAATGTGATGAGTTTTATATAAGTGCATCTTCTTCTATGAAGAGAAATAACTTCTACAACGACATTTTTCCTTGACATGGATTGACATTTTAAAGTGGTTGAAAGTGAAAAACTGCGTGCTTGGAAAAAATGGGTTTTTACGACAAGTTGTCACCCCTCAAATAAAATTCACTGCGCTAAGGAGCATGGTTAGAAATCCATCGATCAAGAAAGATCACGTGGTATGCTTATTTGACACCTCCATGGATACAAACCTCTACTCCCAAACTGAAAATTGAATTATGGGTTTATCGTAAGCCTCAATGTGCTTCGAAATATCCATGGTGGGAACATCCATTTTCTCTCCGAGTGAAATTTAAATGTGTGGGGATTATGAATTATCCATTTTATTGGATTTCCTTCTGTTGTCTCCACCCAAGGGTTATAAAGCTCAAAAAATGGCAATAATGATGTTTTTTACCACTTATCCTATAAAAACAACGTTTGTGATTGAGATGTCATCGGTTTCAAGTTATAAAGTATAAACCACCCCATTTTTATTTAAGTGGTAATTGCACTAGTACATGGAGGGGCATTTTGAGACACTTGTTTAAGACATAATTCTAATTTGTCTTAATCTATAACACTTAGAGACAAAATTCTACTTTGTCTTAATCTATAGCACTTTGAGACAAAATCCTAGTTTGTCATATACTACGCTATTGTATTGTATTCTGAATTAATATTTTATTATTTTGACATTTTGGAGATATGAAAAATTGAAGGAGGGTAGAAAAAGGTTATTATTGGCAAAGCAATACCCACTATATCTATCAAATTACATAGTATTTGGGGAAATGGAAGCATGGAAAAAGAATTTAGGGGCATGGAAGCATGAAAAAATTGAATTGATTTAAGCTGTTTTTCCATAAAATCAACTCTTTTTATAATAATGTTTCTTTCAATTCATTTCCTTTGGGCTGACCATCCATCTATGCTCTTAAGCATAATCTTTGAAAAACTCAATGGAGAATTGTTCTAACCCAAACCCCAATTTTACCTCATTCATAGATAATCCATATCGGTTCCTCTAGCATATGGAAACCCTATGGCATATGGAAACCCTCTCATGTAGAGTTTTCTACTTCTTTTCTTTAACTGAAGGTTGCGGGAGCCAAACCCTTACCACATTTTCTTTCCCCAACAACATATGGGGAAAATAAAGTTGAACCGAGGAAACCCTATTCAAAAAAGTTTCCCTTCAATTTTGAATTTCCCTGACCATCCTTTAGCTTGGCTGCTATGACCCAATTTTTCTTCTCAAAATCTGCGGAAAAGCCAACACATTTGGGATCTCCACCTCAAGTATGTGTGGCAAGTTCATGAATTCCAACATTCTCAAACACTGGAAACACTTCTGAGCGCTAAAATAAATATTGGCTAGGTTAAGACATAAACATGAACCTAGATTCAAACCCGGGCTCTGCTGCATTAACCATGGCCTGAAAATTGTCTGGGATCCGCCTTGATTAACAAGATCTGCATTGGTAGTGGTCACTGCAACGTACATGACATCCCATGTTACAATTATATAAGACAAACCTTAATAATTTGGTGCAGAATATGCAATTCCTGAGATCAAATAAGGCTTTTGAATTCTGCTCACATTAATAAAATAATAAATTAACAAAATTTGCATTTGCAGTGGCTTAATGTAACCTCCCTAACATCCCATATTACAATTATATGAGATTTTTTTTTAATAATTTGGAGTAGAATATGCAATCCCCATTGAGAAAATAGTGCTTTTCAAAACTCTCAAGGAAGTACTAATTATCTTAGAAATGATAACTTTGTATTTGTCTTCCCTTAGCACATTTATTTACTTGTGTGAAGTACTAATTATCTTAGAAATGATAATTTTGTATTTGTCTTCTATTAACATATTTATTTACTTGTGTGAGTGAACCATGCAATGTTAACAATTATTTATGTATTACTAGTTATCTATGCATCACAATATATTTTTTATATTTTTTAATAATTGTTTATTTTGAATTTGGCTTCCATAAAATCAATCTGCACAGATCCTCTTACAATTTAGGAAAAATATACTTGCTAGTCCACCCCAAATTCTAAAATACCAGCATAGCTCCAATTTAATTGTGTCTCTATCAAGGGAGGAGAAGGAGCAAATCCCTTTTAAAGTACTAAACTTGAAGAAAGGTTTGCACTTCAAAAGATTTGATCCCTCAAAGTTAAAATGGATCTATGGTGGTTTTTTTACATTTATCATTAATGTTTTACATGTTTGCAATTGCAATATTGTTTCCTTAACCCCTTTACAATTTGGATTATTTAATATTTCTTCTAAGTGTTTTATACTTGTAACACATTAATTTATTCAATTTCAAGACATATATTTTATATCATAATTGAACCTTTAAATACAACATACATTTTTTTTCTTTTTCAAATTGATTATTTATAATGTTTATGATAATTAAACTCTTCATATAATTTATTCTTGATTTCATTAAACTCTGACAATCTCACCTGGACGCATTCAAGAAGCTAAAATATTTACATGGTTAATAAACTCTTTTTTGTGTGTGAGACTTGTTAACATCTTACTCTATGTATTGTTCTCATCTTACTCTGCACATTCGATATTCTCATTTCATTTGATATCACTTGTATACGTGGAAAAGTAAGACCTCTCTGTATTGGAAGTAATGACCTATAAATTAGTTTATTATTTTGTTTGAGCGTTGAATTCCTTTGCATACTCGAAATAATGACTTGCGGATGTTGTCAATCCCTTCTCCCACTTGTAATCCACGTATAATCTTTCGTAATAACTTTGTTTTATATTTTGATATCGAAAGGGAAGTAAACAATTCTAAACAACTACCTCTACTATGAATTTTACGCAATTATTTTTATTAATTTATTTTACAATTCTAAACAACTACCTTTACTATGAATTTTATGCAATTATTTTTATTTTTATTTTTTTTAATCAATCCGTGGAGAACAATGTCCACCATGTGGTTTCATTATGCAGAATACATTGCCTTAAGAATGAGAAAGACAAATATTGTTAAGTTTTTTCAACATATCTCCTCTTGCGTTTCAACTTTGTTATTATTCTCTTCTCTTGAGATGTATTTATCTCATCTTTGGATTAGTTGCCATGACATGTACTTATACTGTGCAATATTAGTAATAAATTTCTTTGAAAATAATAAAGGTTAAGGGTTGTTGTTTAAAACAAACTTTCTTGTGTTTAAATGCCTAATTTGAAAGGTTTTTATTCTACCAAAATAGGAAGAAATATTGGACTCACCCGATTACCGACAGTTGATCCAAGCTTGATCATCTGAGCCAAATATTTATTCGCTCATACAAATAATATTACCAGAAAACTTGGTAAATGAGATAAGCCACAAGGCAAATATATATATTAATGATAAGATAAGAGATGATATGTTACAATGGTGGACCTGCCTTAAATATGGCTTGGGCATTTGAAATGAGGAGACATCTCATTTCATAACCTAACTTAGTTAACCTAATTATTTAATGATTATATTATTTTATGTTTGTTACATTGCCACTCTCTTAGAAAGGCTTTGTCATCAAAGCCTTATAATGTTGTCGCATCGTTATTTGTGATGTCGTGGCTGAAGAAACACGTCGATACGAACTGCTAAGTGTAGAGCATAACTTTCGATATGTGGATGGGTCAATCCATCCTAAATTGATTTGTTGTTGACTGTTGGGATTTCCGACTGATTTGTCGTTAGGACCTTTGATCATATTAATATCATTATCTTTCGACATTTCCCACTTTTTACAGTTTCAGTTTTTATGGTTGGGGTGTCGATAGGGAATTTTCACAATGTCATTTTATTTTATGAGTGTCGTCTTTTGAGTTGGAAGTTGTATTTTCGTCCCTTGAGGTTTTAAGGTTTCCTTCTGTATCTTTTCCAACTTGTTTTCCAACTGCATGTAATCGTTTTGAAACTTCTTAATCACTTCTACTTACGCTTTTCTGTCATCTTCAGACTTCTTAAGTTGTTCCTAAAGATCTTTGTTATGACTTCTGATGCAATCATTTTCTTCCTGTTTGTCTAGAAGTTTCCCTTCAATGTCTTCCGTAGATTGTTCTGTCTTCCGACTATTTTTCAACTTCTTAATTTTTGTGACTAGTGTTTTGTTATGATTCCTTAATCTGAAAATTTCTTCAGAATTGTTGGATAGTGTTTTATTACTTTTTGCGATCTCTGACTTATGAGTCTTTTTAGAGTTGTTATTTTGTTGTTGAAGAACTTTGATCTGTTGTCGATATTGGTCGATCACTGATTCTTGATTTCCTAATTTATGTTGTATCTGCGTTAGTTCTTCATCCTTGTCACTAACGATTTTGTTCAATCGTTTTATTTCCGCTTCATAATCATTTCTTTCTTTCTTTATATCTTGATTTTTCAATCTCTGATTAAAATCGTTTTCGCTTTTTAATTTCTCAATTTGGGCAGGCAATTTTTCTATATGATTTTTTTGATCGATTTTTTTTTGTTCCTTGAGCTCTTTTTGCATCTCATGTATTTTAATTATTAATTTTGATTTCGTATTTGTGTCCCGTAATTGTTCATTTTCTCTTCGATAACGCTTTAACTTGGCTTCTAATTTCTCTATTTGTAGTTGCAAACCAGATTCCATGATCTCTGATTTCTTCCACACTAGATGATGATGGTCTTCGATTTTTTTTTATTTTGTTTTCCTTTGACTTCCCCACCTAAGTTCAATCTCACTTGCTTTTTAGTGTCAATTATTATGCACATTTTTGATCTTTTATTTCCCTTAAGTTTTGTAAAATGTGAGTAGATTGGGTGGTTGGGAGGAATGAGTGTTATATTCTCCACCCAAGTTCAAATCTCACTTTCTCTTTACTAATAATTATTATGCACTTTTATATTAAAAATCAAACCCACTTTAAGAAACTAGGTGTGGTTTCACTTTTACCCTCTCTCTCTCTTTTTTTTCTTTTCCTTTTATCTTTTCTTTTTCTTAACTTTTCTTTTTTTTTAACCTTTTCTTTTCTTTCCCTTTTTTTTTTACGTTCTTTTAGTTTTTTTTTGTCTTTACCTTTTTTTCACTTTTTTTTTAAACTCTCTCTCTCTCTCTTTTAAGGACAAAGTCCTAATTTTTTGGTAAGCCCAAATCTACACAAGTGAAACTCAAAAATTCAGGGAAACCCTGGGTGATGGCTAAAAGCCAAAAATATGGCCAAAGGCCGCGATCTAGCCAACGAGGCTCTGATACCAAATGAGCCGAATATTTATTCGCTCATACAAATAATATTACCAGAAAACTTGGTAAATGAGATAAGCCATACGGCAAATATATATAATAATGATAAGATAAGAGATGATATGTTAATATGGTGGCCCTTCCTTAAATATGGCTTGGGCATTTGAAATGAGGAGACACCTCATTTCATAACCTAACTTAGTTAACCTAATTATTTAATGATTATCTTATTTTATGTTTGTTACATCTTCTTCTGCTCTGCTTCTCTCCAAAGCTTTCAGTGATGCACCTCCTTCACATGCAAAGAGCAAATTCTCCAAGTACAATATTATACATGTATATATGACATGTTAGATAAAAAATATATATAGTGCTTAATGAAATATATTCATCTACTTCATGAGTGCTTTAGAATTGTCCTACCCCAATAGCAATAATAAGGACTCTCTCCTCACACCATTCCCCTTCGATAGAAGTTATCAATAGCATGAGGTTATAGAAATGTGGGGTTTTGATCTCCTCATTGTAGAAATCTGGTTATCCTTCCAAGTGTCCCCTATCTAAATTCTCTATGACTATTCCAACTCAATAGCGGAAAATCTGGGTTTTACTTCAGTGGGATTCTTCCCTGACTATATGGGCTATATCGACTGTCTAGATGGTTCAAACTCTCTACTGGATAGGATAGATTGATTGAAGATATGGATGGAAGAGTGGAAGCAACATAAACCCTCTTGTCTATAAATAAAAAGAAAAATAAATACTCCCAATGGCTCATCCTACATGAATATTTAAACTAGTATTTATATGCACCTGAAAAATTGTTAAGAACAAAGGTGTAATACCTTCTTGATCTTTTGAATCTCAAACCTAGGTATAGATGAGTGTATACTAATGTCCATATCATTATACATTTAATTATTTGTAAATGTCATAAGTATATAATTGTATGTTATACACAACCATTTTTCCAGTTCTTCATTCTTAAAAATAAATTTAGTTTATTTTATAGCAATTTATATATTTTTGTTTTAATTAATTCTGCATTTTATAGTTTCAATATTTAGATATGTTATTTAACTATGTATTTTTTATTTTAATTTTTCTAACCATATATGCCATGGCATCACCTTTTTTGCATGGGACTTTGAACCACACAGACTCTTGGCTAGAAACTCAAGAGTTCAATTTATTTTATACTATGGTACAGCTAGTGGCATGGTACCTTGGGATCGGTATACACTTAATTACTTATAATCAACTCCATGGCTAGTTAAACTCGGTTTATATAGACTAAAATATCATAGTTTTTATTTTCATTTATCCTACATTAAGATATATGTATATGTAGACACTTGTAATATGAAATATAACTAAGTTATAAAAATATAAGTCATTCAAATTTTCATATTAAATGTTATTTAATAGATAAGATAACATCTTTCTACGATGTAATATGAAATATAACTAAGTTATAAATAATATAAGTCATTCAAATTTTCATATTAAGTGTTATTTAATAGATAATTAGATAAGATATCATCTTTGTACGAGGATAAAATTAATTAAAATTTTTTATTAAGAGGAACTAAATCAGACAAATTTCCGTCAATCCTACATTCTAATTGATTTTTTTGAGAATTTGAGTCTATTTTCCAAACTCAAGTTACCTTTAAAATTTTGGTAAGATTTGACCCAAATTTTTACCTCGAAGATTACTTTAGTTTATTCTAGTTTCAATTTTTCCTTCTATCTTAATTGAGCATATACATATTTTTCTTTTATATTTTATTCTTCTTTAAATGAGCATATAAATATTTTTCTTTTATATTTTTTCTACCTTCAATAAGCATATAAATAATTTTCTTTTATATTTTTATCTCTATGTTTACATTTCTTATTCATTGAATAAGCATACAAATACTTTTCTTTTATATTTTTTTATACTGTGTTTCCACTTATAAGTGGTAAGAACTTCACCTAATTCCTGCGTTTTTTTCCATAAAGAAATATTTATTACAACTTTTGTTTTTTATTAAATAGATCATAATTAATATGACTTTTTTTTCTTTTGAATCTTCATTTTCTTTTCTTTTTATCAAAATTACAATTTAAATTAAGAAATTACAATTTGAATTAGGATATCGTACATATATATAACTTCTCCTTCATAAATTTCTACTGACATAAAACTACATCATCTATGTTGGACGTTTGCAATTTTAACTATGTATAGCACCATCTCTAAAATTATATTATATTAAAAATTGTAAATTTACAAGTTACCCAAGCTATACCCAAGTGCAAAAATCGTTGAGAGACAAAGCCTTAGAGTGTTTGAGAGTAGATAATTCAATTTATCCTTGGTTACATTATTTGGATCTAGTTATTTTAAAAGTAAACATTGACAAATGGAGCTACTTGTCGCGTAAGATTCTCTAATGTTGGGGTTTTCATCTCTCGATTCCTCCTCTGGATATGAAATGATTTAGTTGTGAATTTTTGAAATTTTTACTTTCTTGATATATTTGTCTTTGTCATATGAAGTAGTTCCCAACATCAAATTTACTTCCACCTCGACTAGATGCCCTCTTTCTTTCTCTCTTGATGATTTTGTTGATCATTGATCTGTCTTTGATGATTATTTCCCTTACCTAGTTCATGACAAAGAGAGAGTCACTGAATATCATTACATTATTTACCTAGTGAGATTGAAGAATGATAGGTGTTTGGAGCAAAACATATGCTTCAACTTGATTATTGGTTGTGACACCTATCCCCACAATAAGTTAACTTCCATATTTCTCTCAGGGTCAAAGAGAAAACCTCCCACACCTTCCATCTCTTAGGTTTCCAACAATTATTAACATGAACACAATTTATATTAAAAATTGCGAATTTACAAGCTACCCAGCTATACCTAAGTGCAAAAATCATTGAGAGACAATGCCTTGGAGCATTTGAGAGCATATAATTTATTTTATCCTTGGTTACATTATTTGGATCTATATTTTTTAGAAGAAGACATTGGCAAATGAGGCCTCTTGTCTTGTAAGATCCACTAATGTTGAGGTTTTAATCTCTCGATTTATCCTCTATATATGAAATGATATAGACGTTGTGATTTTTTTGAAACTTTATCTTTCTTGATATCTCTGCCTTTGTCACATCAAATCGTTCCCAACATCAAATTTAATTCCACCTCGAGTAGATGCCCTATTTATTGCTCTCTTCATGAATCGAAAATCATCTTGATCCCCCTATCAGGGGTTACCTTCCCCCCTCTAAAGAATTACGTTGAGGTTCAATTTTCTCTTCTACTTCCCCAATCATTTTCGGAGAAGACGCCATTAAATAACCAATTTCCCAACAACATATGCACCAAAAGGATGTATTTCCCTAATCCTATGGTTGAGACCATTACATTCGATCACATTCAAGGATGACCCTATATGGAATTCATTTCCCTAGATACAATTCTACATACTCTCTTAGAACTAGGGAAAAATCTACATTCTTCATTTTGTGAAAATTGATAAACTTGCCCAAAGACTTTGTCCATTTTCCTGATGACCTCATCTCCTTAGAGGCCAATTTGAAAATTTGGAAGTCTTACCTAGACATGCACTCATGAGATTGTCATGGATGTCAGATTGAATTCTAGGAACCAAAGAGTTTTGAAGACACAATCTCTATCCCAGAACCAAGACCCCCCTTCCATTTCTCTACTCGTATGTTTAATTTATTCAAAATGAACCACAAGAAACCTTTGGCACAAAATATCACTGATACATTTGTTGCCGAGTTTCCATTACTCCAGTGTACAAGAGCACTCACAACTTTTGTAGTTTGTTGAAATGAAAAATCAAAGTGCCTTCTTTGAAATTTTTCATATTGTTAGAAAGTTCCTTTGACAAGACTTGTAGGACCAAAGTAAAATTTGAGTTCTCTCTATGAATCTTCCTCCTTGGGTAGAATGTTGGGGCTAAAGGTCCCTGACTGATTTGACCACATCCTTAAATGATCTCCTTGTAGAAACATACATTCTTGTTTGGAGAACCTAAGCTAACATATCCATTAAAGGAGATTTTGATGAAAACCTCACATTTGTGTTCTTTTGGTGAGAGGAGGGAGCATGAGGATGGGTGGTTGCTAAATGACTAGTGACACCACTAGACATTGTTGATCCTAATATTTGCAGAAAAAAAGGATCCTAGGGAAGTAGAGGAATTCACCTTCACTACCATAGAGGCATCCTTCTTGTGGGCCATTCAAAATAAAACCAAGAGAAGTAGAAGCATGGCCAAAGGCAACAAATAGAGAGCCCATTAGGCGCTTTAGGGGATGACCATCTTAGTATTTTTTATGAGACCCTAACATATGACAAAGAAGGTTAGTTTTTCAACTCCATAACACCCTCTATGAATATTTATGTTATATTTTAAGAATTATTTTGGTTCATTACCTAGTAGTTCGTTTACCCATTTTAAAAGGTGTTCTTAAAGTTGTACATGGAGTCCTAACACCTATTCAAGCATCATTGGGTTGGTTATATCATTGCACATACTCTTTGGCCATGTTTTGTGCTGAATATTATTTATAGAGCTTAAAAGAATGATGTTTGATAGAATCTCGCGCGTTAATCCTTACACTCTATTAGCGACTTAGTTGTAGTATCTTATTTTTTGTAGGTTCCTTTTAAACCAATACTTCTTTACATAGATTGTAAGTTGCATACATATCCATGGGTACTTTCTCCCAAATTTCATTTGTAAGTTCTCATACAATGTTTGCACTGACCTTTGTCATGGATTTTACAACAAAATAAAATTTGCTAAATGCACTTGTTATTTTTTTCCCCAAGTTCTAAATGTACTGCTTGCATTCCAAGCAACTGCATAAAAATATTAGGTACGCATAAAAATCATTTTTGTTCAGAGATCTACTTTGATAAGGGAAAAGCATAATCTTCAAATCACATCTTCTAAGAGTGAATAGCTACAACCTAGAAATTTTCTTTTGAAATATAAACAATTAATTCAGAAATACAATCATTGACTCCCATCATGTGGGACTTGTACTCCCTTCTAGGATAACAATTAAAACTGAACCTGAAACTCAGACACAATGTTCAGACTCCAGAGCAGGTAGACAAAATAAATGAATTCCATGATGCCTTATACCATCCCCTTTGCTGCGAAAAGGTGTATATATAAAATGACATCTATAGTAGCCAATTAGCTGTCATATTACCAGAAACATCATTGGCTACCATCTATAAATTTGTGAATCATGCAAATAAATTTAGTAATGATAGGGTTGACCTGGGAAACTAATTCCAATAGCAGTGCAATCTGCCACCTAGTGATGCTGGGTAAACAATTTGAAAGAACAATATAGTTTAGTCTAATGATTGTAAAAAAGGTTACTGGGAATCTTATCAATTGTTTATGAAGGGTAGATATTACTTTATGATATTGTTCATATGTGTTGTAAATTAAGAGACAAAGTTCTATGAGAGAATAAATATGTCATTTATCCCAAGAGGATGACAACGTTTTGTGACATGGATTTGTACATGGGAGAGGACCCTTTTACCTATAGATTGAACATTATTTATAAAGTATGCATGATCCTCCTTTTACTTGAAGAGAAAATATTATTTCTACAAGCTTCCATATGACTCTAAAATATCACATTAAACCTTCTACTCTCATAGCTACAATACTGGATTCATCTAAACATTTAATATCAAATAACCCTTTCATATGTTTTGATCTTTGAATTTCAACTTGATATGTAATACCATTTAGCAGGTCAAGGGTAAGAAAATGTATTCTAGGTATTTTTTCCTTAAAAATATTTTAGAGTGGGTAATTCAATTGAGCATTGTAAAGTTTTACCTAGTTTCTATCAACTCTTTGAGTCAATGCATTTCCAAATATTATAAATATCCTCTAAGGTGTTTTTTAATCCATGTCTTGAACAATTTATTTTTGGACCCTCTGAGCTGCTAACATCAATGCTTAACATACTTACCTGATTATGAATACCCTGTAACTCTTGGAATATTCATAGAATAGTATGGCTATATTTAGAAGCCCTACTCATCTCACATAATAGGACAAGACCCTTTCCTTAAGGGAACTAATATTGAGATCCTATGCATGGGTTATAACTACCCCTAAATAGGAGGAAAATTAAACTTGGTGAAATATATATTCCCAACCTATTCATCTCTTTTAACTACATCCATTCAAAGCAATCCAATCAAGCATGGGATAAAGACAATCACATGGTCTTGTGGTAGTTTTGGATAGTGTTAGATGTTATCAAGGTAGATCTAAATTTGACAATGATAATGTGAGAATATGAACTTAAGAGCAATTTTTTTCTTTGTTTCCAGAAAACAATCACTATGTTGAAAGTGGATTTATTGGAAGACCATAGAAATTGGTCATATTTTCTAAGAATAAACATGAATCTACATCTACAAACATAACTTTTAGCTCCTTCGATATTGGTGTTTTTTCCTAAAACCCATCCTTATCCAAGACTGTCCAATTACTAATGTACAATTGAAGTGTTCAATCCAATGATATTCACCTTTGAAACAAAAGAAAAAGTATGGCTATTACCAAAATGAGTATGATGGTTGTCTTTCAGTTATGATGTCACATACCCAAATTTTGTAAAATTATGTAAATTGTTTTATTATATTTCTGAGAGATTATGTTAAACTTAATCCTAAGTAGGGATTGATGAATCAGCAGAGTCAACAGTAATGGAGTGTAATTCAGAATATTTTATTATTAATAAATCAATTATGGAGACAACAACATGGGAGAGCTATTAAAAGAGGTTACTGGTCAAACTGGTGGATGGAACTAGGTGGAAAGGCAAAAGACAAGTGGCAGCATCCTCAAACACTTCCTCAGTTGCAGGTGGCAACTTCCCTATATTTGGGGTCATGATTCCCCAAGAAAGTGGAATCAGAGCAGGTGGCTCATTAAATGACAGTTAACCCAACAAAGACCTAGGAAATCTTTTAAAAGTACTCAATGAAGAGAGCTGAGGCTGCTCAGATATTCCAGAGAGAATTCATTCAGGTGAATGTTATTCAGGAAATCCATTGAGGAAGAGAGACATATAGTAAGGAATTTGTTTTAGGAGGATTGCTGCAGTAACTTGATATTTATTTACAGCTATTGGGCTGAGAGAATAGACTGATAGTTCTGAGTTAATACTGAGTTTGAAGACTGGTATCTGACTTTGCTGCACCTAGTTCCAGCCAGGGAGACCAGAGCAAGCTCAGGGGTCCTGAGAAGTCGCTGTCTGAGCGCTCTCCAGGAGTTGGTAGGGAGGAACGACCTTCCATTGCTGTTGTTGTCCACAGCTTAAAAAGGTTCTGTCACTTATTTCTTTATGTTTACTGAGTATGAATGAACGCATGTTATGTTTATTTTATATATCTGAGGAGTTAGTTAGTTCAGTAAAGTTAGTATCTAAGAATATCAGTAGTTAAATCTGTTAATAGTTACTGTGTTTTTCCACATCTGGGATCACCAGACCGTACTCTAGCCCAGTACCTCGGTATTGTGAAGCAGTATCCTTCTGAACCAAGTTTCCTATTTAGTTACATTCAGTAACTACAAGTATTTCAAGAATTTATAAGTTATTTTCTTATAGATTTAAAAAAAAAATTACTTTCTAGTAGTGTATCTTTGTTCCTGTAAATATTAGCTCCAATAAAGAAAAGATAGACTAAGTATTTATGCTATTCAAGGCTTATAATAGTTACTTTCCAGTTAAAAGAATCTAATCCTTAATGTTGAAAAACAATACTGACAGTAGGATTTAATCATTCATTGGTTGATTTTACTGATAAATCATAGTGATATTAGTCTGTATTATAGTTAAGAATGCAATTATTTAATTACTGTATACTCTTTTATTTCAACCAAGCTTAAGCATATTTCAAAACTGTTATTTTATTTTCAAATATGGTAAATGAATGCTATCATATACACAGGAATTTATAAAGATATGTATATGAAAATATACTTTAATATTAAATGAGTATTATGTAGAAATACACAGGATTTTTAACTAAATAAATAAACTAAACAACCATTGAATAACAATATTAAAATAATCAAAGGAAACCTTAGTAAGAAGTATTATCATTATTGTATTACTATTAATGTATCTATAATGCAGACATTATAATAGTAACACTGTAAGTAATAATTTATTATTGCAAGTATAAACCTAGTTTATTTATACTTGATGAATAAACAAATAAGGATTTATGTACAAAATAATTATACTCTGTGTAATACAAAATTAAATAAACAATACTAGAAGGCAACAGTAAAATATAACAAGATAAATTACAGTGTTTGTATCATGACCAAGAACAGTGTAAGAGAATTGTATTCTCAGCTAGGTTATTTTTATAAGGGTAGAAACTCTATATATATAATTTAAAAAGATTTTATATAACAAATAAATCAAGATATATAACCCTCACAGCAATTTATTAAAAGAAGAGTTACCAATAATTAAATAACTCAGTTTTATTTTTAAATCAAAGAAATAACAGAACAGTAATCATCGAGCTTAACCATTAAGGTTAATATCACTCACTTAACTCTTAAATATCAACACATTTATAATTTTAATGACAGATTAAGCAACTGACTTAATCTCGACTATAAAAATTAGGGATTAAACCCTATAAGTCCAGTCTTTACAAGTAAAATAAATACTAAGAATTAAGACAATGTTTACACCTACGGCCATATCATAAATTTCCAGTATAAGTGGTTATAAACTCATTCCTGTGCAAATCATAAAATTAATAATGCGTGCGATAAACAAGCTCAATGATACAAGAAGGTTTTATATTAAGTCATAATGCAAAACTCTGGGTGAAAACCCTAAACAATTTAAGAGTACAGTAAAGGAACAAGGAGGTAGAGGCCGTAACCTCATCTACAGGCAGGCTTACAGCCAGTGCCCTTTTTACACAGTAATTATTTTACAGAAACCTTAAATACAAAAAGAAAGATGAATATTTACAGCACAGGGTAAACCTATTAAGAACTCTTTTAACATACAGTTTCAAAGTCTGAACAGAGCTGAGGTAACCTCAGAGTTGAGTCACTCAAGCCAACCACTAACAGCCCAAGAAAACCAGCAAGGAGGAACGCCAGGTTTAAGACCAGGCTTACCGGAAAAAGAAAACCATTAGCCAAAACCTTGCATTTTTCCACTCCACAAGGAGGAGGCCGAACCTGCAAAAAGAAGGAACAACTAGTTAGTTAAAAACCTTATTATATTTTGGCTAAGATTTATTCATGAAATGAAAAACGAAAGAAGAAACTGTAGCTTACCGGCTAGTCGAAGGAAGTGCAACCATTGTAAATAGACTGATAACCACGAGCAGAGGAAGCATAAACCCCTCCTTTGTCACCAAGAAAGACGAGCTGGCAGAAGCAAAGGATACCTTCCACGATGGAAGCTTTGACAGCATCAAATCGAAGGATGCACCCACGCCGTGACAGAGTCGACAGTGGTGCCGAAGGGGAAGACCCTAGGTTTTTCAACAACCTCAAAGCCGCCAACAGCAAGCTATTGACTCCCATACAGTGCAGTAGACGAGCACGAAGGACTAGAGCAGCATGCAAGCTACTATCAACCAGTGCAACAGCAAAAATTGAACCAGGAGGGTTTGCAGAGCGACCGAGCCCGAAGGCGAGGGAGAAATGGCAAATTAGGGTTTAGTCAACGGCCTTGTAGCACCAATACATGGCTCTGGAGTGACCACATCGCGTTTTAATATTTTTCACGCGAGTGGGTAGAAGTGCTAATGTCTTACGACAAGATCCCCCATCGATTGTTTTTCCAAACAATTCATAGCATGGATATTCCATTTGGTCGCTATACTATGGTTTTACCTGCCACATAGTCCCTAGTCATGAACGTTAGCATAATTCTCTTAAGAATATGCTTTGTGAATATTAAAACTTTGTATTATATACATTGCACAACCACGATGTTAGAACAATACTTTAAAACATTGCATTGTATATACTAAACTTTGCCTTATAAATATTTAAAAAACCATGCATTATAAATATCATTCAAGATTAAGTCTTGAAGTATCTAGGCATAAAGGATTTGATTTCAATTTTAAAGGTTAGAAGAATATTGGGTATAAGGTTAAGTTATAATGGTTCTTAAACTTACCACTTTGTTGCCATCTAACCTAGTCTCAAGTGAAGACAAGAGTTATAACATTTCTTTTGAGTCTATAAATTATTTGGAGTAATGATAGGTATAGTTGTCTAAAATTATACAACTATATTGCAAATTGCTATAGTTTTGCACTGAAGGTAAAAGACTTGTCATACTCTTTTTATATGTCTTTAACCTATAGAAATCAAGCTATATAATTCACAAATTTTGGATTAGGGTTACTCTAGCCCTTTTTACTTGTTATTACTAATATAATAACAATCTCTTAATTGTCTTAGATTTTCTATGGTAACAATTAGATTTTGTTCACCTTCATTCTCAAAGATTTACAAAGATTGTGTATGTGAGTATATGTGTTTGGTGGTTTATGTAAATTACTATAACCATTCTTGTTGGTAGTATAGTCCGGAAAATTATAAATGAGTTTAATCATGATAATTTAGGGCTAATTCTAAAGGTGCTTATAGATTTCATTCATTTGTCAATCATAGAAATAGAAGTAGTTTTCCAATCAATGCAAGTCCTTAAATGTTAAGAGAAGGCTTGTATCAGATAGTGAACCTTGTAATTACTGGAAGTAAGAAAAGTATGTAGATCGATATTATTAACTCCAGATCCTTTACAATTGCATTTGCAAATAAAAAATATTCTGAGTATAAACTTGGCATGATACAGTAACAACAGATGAGTAGATTTAGGTCTTAATATGGTAACGCAATTATATTTACTGTACTAAATAAGAAATATTTTACTTCTATGTTTGCATTACAGTAAACTCATCAAATGGTCCAGTACTCCATAGGGATACTTAATTCTGATATTATAAAGAAAAACAACTATCTTATTCCCTAGTAATTTCCAATTGTTATCAGTAAGATCATAAGAAGATGATAAGAAAAGTTTTACCTTTAAAAGCTTGATAAACCTCGCTAGCATGCTTATACTTTTACTGAATGATTTTGGTATAGCAAATTTTTATCTAATACTTTAAAGATTTATTAGCAGCAACCTGAACATTACCTGTATATCTGTAAGAGAATTAAAACAGCTACATTAGCTCGGACGCTAAGTAAGCCCAGTCTGTCATGGAAATCCCCCTAGTGGTTGAAATAGAAAACAATCAGTAATTGACAAGAAAATCATCTCATAAGTTAAGCATAATAAAAGATCATTCAATTACAAATCTAGTAACATAAACTAATCAAACAGTTAATGTCTGCATTTAAAAAGATTATATGCTATTTTAAAAAATTTAAATTTTTCGGAATTTTTGGGGTTTTGACATGTGGTATCAGAGCATGGTTCAAACACTAGGCCTTGATGTGGCCCAATTAGTTTCCGCAGAACAGTAAAAACAATACACTAACCTGTATTTTGTTATATGTGAAAGGTAGAAAAATTATTTTTCTGAATCTAACAGGAAGGTATGGAGAACCTAGGAGAATATGCTGAGGAGGAATCTCCAAACACTGAGACAAGACAGATGTCTAGAGAACCTGTGATAGAGGAAGTAACTGATCGCTCCTCAGAGCTGATGCAGACCATAAAGAATTTAAAGACTGAAATAGAATCATTCAAGAAGGACAATGAATGGATTATGAAGACTCAAGAGGAGTTAAATCAAATTCTGATAGAAAAATTTTAGACTGAAGGGAGAAACAGAAGGTCTGAATTTGAAGAAGCTAGCCATCAAAAAAGGGTCCAAAAAGATGAAACTAGCTAAACCTGATAGCAGCTCATCATCTGAAGGAAGTAAGGAACAACAGAGCTATTACACTACTAGTGACAGTAGTGAGGGTGAGTTGTATAAAAGGAAGAAAAAGTACAGGCCTTATGAAGAGATTTCTGGGGAGTTCAAGAAAATAAAACCCCCAACTTTCAATGGAGAAACTGAA
This sequence comes from Pseudotsuga menziesii, assembly GCA_001517045.1. Classification (NCBI taxonomy): domain Eukaryota; kingdom Viridiplantae; phylum Streptophyta; class Pinopsida; order Pinales; family Pinaceae; genus Pseudotsuga; species Pseudotsuga menziesii. The sequence goes on along the minus strand of LPNX010983153.1, from coordinate 224,004 downwards.
AAAGGAGAAGAGGTAGAATCCTGGTTATTCGGGATGAGAAAATATTTTCATATTTATAATTATTCAAATCAGCTGAAGGAGAGAATGACCATCTATAATCTTTCAGGAAAGGCAGATATATGGTGGCAAGATTTGAAAAGGGTCAAGGGGATCAAAGAAAAAGAGGTCAATTGGAGTACCTTTAAAAGATACTTCAAGAAGAAGTTTCTATCTGAACAATACTATGAAGAAAGGGCCAAGGAATTTTATGAGTTAAAGCTAGGATCTATGACTATGAAGGACTTAAATAGTAAGTTCTTAAGTATGCTAAGATACGTGCCATATTTAGTTGATGAGAAACCTAAAGTACATCGGTTTCTCAGCTGCCTGCCATATCATATAAAAGACAGAATCGAATATGATAACCCCAAAAATCTGGAAGAAGCCATGCGAAAGGATAACTTCTGTTTTGAACAGAACAAAAAGAAAGAAGGAATAGCCAACTGGAAGGCTAAAAAGAACAGTAATCAGCCTGAGTTGAAGAAAAAAGAGTTTGTACCCCAGAAAAATTTCAGGAATAACAAGAACAGAAACCATTCTAATGGTAAGAACTTCCAGGGAAGCAAAAATGGTGCTTCTAATAATTCCAATAACTTCAAGGGCAGCAAGGAGACTTCTAACAATCATGGAAATTTCACCAAGAATTTTGAACGAAAGGAGCCTGTTAAGTGCTGGGAGTGCAATGGCCCACACTATGCTTCAGTTTGCCCAAATCGGAAGAAGCCAAACAACAATATTCATACAATACAAGATGAAATGACTATTGGAGATTTTGCAAGGACTATGCCCCGAATCAATGCAGCATTGGAGAACCGCCAAGCTGATTATCAAACTTCCATGGTGGAAGTAGAAGGTATGGTTAACAAAACCCTTGTAACTATTTTAATAGATCCAGGTGCTAGCCTTAGTTATATTTCACTGCAGATAGTAGAAAAGTGCAATCTGACTGTTGAAAGGTTTGATAACTCTTGGTTAGTTCAACTAGCCACTGGGGAAAAAAGGAAGGTAATTTGTTATGTTAAGGAATGTGCTTTAGATATGAATGATTTTAAAACTACTGTTAAATTAAATGTTTTGCCACTTGGCTCGTATGACATACTTATTGGTATGGACTGGTTAGAACAGCATAAGGTAGTTTTAAACTGTTTTGATAAAACCTTTACGTGTATGAATAATAATGAACAGCCTGTAACAGTTAAAGGTATTCCTAGGAAAACTGTAATCAGGCAGATTTCTGCCTTACAGCTCAAAAGAGCAGTCAGAAAAGGGTGCAAAGCCTATGCTGTAACTATTACAGATGAGGCAAATAAGTTTGACATAAATAAAATAAAAATAGAGGATATTCCTGTGTTAAACGAATTTACTGATGTTTTTCCAGAGGAAATTCCAGGATTACCTCCCAGGAGGGAACTGGATTTCACAATTGAGCTGGTACCAGGTGCTATGCCCAGATCGAAGGCTCCGTATCGTATGAACATTCTGGAGCTTAATGAATTAAAATCACAGTTAAAGGAATAAATAGATAAGAAATACATTCGACCTAGTGTGTCCCCTTGGGGAGCACCAGTAATCTTTGTTAAAAAGAAGGACGGAACTATGCGACTTTGCATAGATTACCGTCAACTAAATAAAATGACAATTAAAAACAGATATCCGTTGCCCCGCATAGATGATCTATTTGATCAGCTACGTGGAGCTACGGTGTTCTCTAAGATAGATCTGAGATCATGCTATCATCAAGTAAGAATTAAAGAAGAGGACATATTCAAGACAGCTTTCAGAACAAGGTATGGACATTACGAATTTGTCGTAATGCCATTTGGGATTACTAATGCCCCAACCATCTTTATGTGTCTAATGAATAACATAATCCATAAATATTTGGACAAATTTGTTGTCATATTCATCGATGACATATTAATCTATTCTAAAAATGAAGAGGAACATAAGGAACATTTACGAATAGTCTTACAAGAACTGCGAGAGCAACGGCTCTTTGCGAAGTTCAGTAAGTGTGATTTCTTTAAGGATGAAATCCAGTACTTAGGTCACGTGATGACTAAGGAAGGGATTTCAGTTGATCCTGAAAAGATTCGGGCAATCGAAGATTGGCCAGTACCAAAAGACGCAATAGATGTTAGGTCCTTCATGGGAATTACCGGTTATTACCGGAGATTCATTGAGGGATTTTCAAAAATAGCTAATCCAATCACTTCCTTGCAAAAGAAAGGCAAGAAATTTGATTGGAACTTAAAATGTGAAGAAAGCTTTAAGAAATTAAAAACTTTATTAACAACTATGCCTATTCTAAGAATAGCGGATCCTAATAAGGATTTCGTGGTTTGCACCGATGCTTGTAATGACGGTCTAGGTGGAGTACTGACTCAGGATGGGCATGTCATTGCCTATGAGTCCAGGAAGCTAAAGATTCATGAAAGGAATTATGCCACTTATGATTTAGAATTAGCTGTTGTTATTCATGCCTTAAAAATGTGGCGACACCACTTAATAGGCAGAAAGTTTACTTTAATGACTGATAATAAGGGTCTAAAATACCTTTTAGATCAGCCTAACTTAAATGCAAGGCAAGCAAGATGGTTAGCCTTCTTAAGTGAATACGATTTCGAAATTCAGCACATAAAAGGAAAGGAAAATAAGGTGGCTGAAGCTTTGAGCAGAAATGCAAGGCTGAATTTTACAACAGCAATCACTACTTATAATTCTGATCTAAATGAACAACTGACTGAAGGGATAAAATTGGATGAAATTTATCAAAATTTACAAGCTACAGCTAAAGAAGAATCTACAGAAAGTTTAATAAAGGGTTACAGTTTAAATAAAGATGGATTTTTATTGTTTAAGGACAGACTGTATGTACCTAATGTGTCTAAGGTTAAATTGCTGATTCTGGATGAAGTTCATAAACCCCCTTACTCAGGGCATCCAAGCTACCAGAAGACTGTCACCATGTTGAGAAAAGATTATTTCTGGCCTAATATGAAATCTGAAGTAGCTGAGTATATAGCTAGATGTTTGGACTGTCAACAAGTGAAGACAGAACATCAACATCCATCTGGGTTACTGCAACCTTTTCCTTTTCCTAGTTGGAAGTGGGAAATAATCAGCTTAGATTTCATTACTGGATTACCCAAAAATCAAAATCAGAATGATTCAATTATGGTGGTAGTAAATAAATTAAGTAAAGCAGCGCATTTTATTCCTATTAAAACCACTTACAAGGCTGCAAATATAGCTGACATATTTCTAAAGCAAATTTTTCGGCTACATGGTGTATCGAAGGTTTT
>LPNX010983153.1:173343-220566 GCA_001517045.1 Pseudotsuga menziesii | reverse complement strand
AACTTAAAAGTGCACAATGTTTTTCATATTTCTGTTCTGAAAAAGTATGTTCATGATGCTACTCATGTGATTGATTGGAACGTTGTACAGGTAGAACTAGAATGGGAAGTTCTGGTGGAACCAGACTGTATCCTCAGGAGGAGGGAAATTACTCTGCGGAACCGCACAATTGGACAGTTGAAGGTGAAATGGAAGCACCTTAGTCCTGAAGAAGCTACCTAGGAATTGGAAAGTAAGATGCGGGAAGCATACCCGAATCTGTTCCAGGAGGTTGCAGAGGATGAGGAATAAGTAACATCGAGGACGATGTTACATTTTAAGGGGGTGTGTATGTCACATACCCCAATTTTGTAAAATTATGTAAATTGTTTTATTATATTTCTGAGACATTATGTTAAACTTAATCCTAAGTAGGGATTGATGACTCAGCAGAGTCAACAATAATGGAGTGTAATTCAGAATATTTTATTATTAATAAATAAATTATGGAGACAACAGCATGGGAGAGCTGTTAAAAGAGGTTACTGGTCAAACTGGTTGATGGAACTAGGTGGAAAGGAAAAATACAAGTGGCAGCATCCTCAAACACTTCCTAAGTTGCAGGTGGAAACTTCCCTATATTTGGGGTCATGATTCCCCAAGAAAGTGGAATCAGAGCAGGTGGCTCATTAAATGACAATTAACCCAACAAAGACCTAGGCAATCTTTTAAAAGTACTCAATGAAGAGAGCTGAGGCTGCTCAGATATTCCAGAGAGAATTCATTCAGGTGAATGTTATTAAGGAAATCCATTGAGGAAGAGGGAAATACAGTAAGGAAGTTGTTTTAGGAGGATTGCTGCAGTAACTTGATATTTATTTACAGCTATTGGGCTGAGAGAACTGACTGATAGTTCTGAGTTAATACTGAGTTTGAAGACTGGTATATGACTTTGTTGCACCTAGTTCCAGCCAGGGAGACTAGAGCAAGTTTAGGGGTCCTGAAAAGTCGTTGTCTGAGCGCTCTCCAGGAGTTGGTAGGGAGGAACGGCCTCCCATTGCTGTTGTTGTCCACAGCTTAAACAGGTTCTGTCACTTATTTCTTTATGTTTACTGAGTATGAATGAATGCATGTTATGTTTATTTTATATATCTGAGGAGTTAGTTAGATGAGTAAAGTTAGTATCTAATAATATCAGTAGTTAAATCTGTTAATAGTTACTGTGTTTTTCCACATCTGGGATCACTAGACCGTACTCCAGCACAGTACCTCGGTATTGTGAAGCAGTATCCTTCTGAACTGAGTTTCCTATTTAGTTACATTCAGTAACTACAAGTATTTCAGGAATTTATAAGTTATTTTCTTATAGATTTAAAAAAAAAAAATTGCTTTCTAGTAGTGTATCTTTGTTCCTGTAAATACTAGCTGCAATAAAGAAAAGATAGACTAACTATTTCTGCTATTCAAGGCTTATAAAAGTTATTTTCCAGTTAAAAGAATCTAATCCTTAATGTTGAAAAACAATACTGACAGTAGGATTTAATCATTCATTGGTTGATTTTACCGATAAATCATAGTGATATTAGTCTGTATTATAGTTAAGAATGCAATTATTTAATTACTGTATACTCTTTTATTTCAACCAAGCTTAAGCATATTTCAAAACTGTTATTTTATTTTCAAATATGGTAAATGAATGCTATCATATACCATTATTGTATTACTATTAATGTATCTATAATGCATACATTATAATAGTAACACTGTCAGTAATAATTTATTATTGCAATTATAAACCTAGTTTATTTATACTTGATGAATAAACAAATAAGGATTTATGTACAAAATAATTATACTCTGCGTAATACAAAATTAAATAAACAATACTAGAAGGCAATAGTAAAATATAACAAGATAAATTACAGTGTTTGTATCATGACCAAGAACAGTGTCAGAGAATTGTATTCTCAGCTAGGTTATTTTTATAAGGGTACAAACTCTATATATATAATTTAAAAGCTTTTATATAACAAATAAATAAAGATATATAACCCTCACAGCAATTTATTAAAAGAAGGGTTACCAATAATTAAATAAGTCAGTTTTATTTTTAAAGCAAAGAAATAACAGAATAGTAATCATCGAGCTTAACCATTAAGGTTAATATCACTCACTTAACTCTTAAATATCAACACAGTTATAATTTTAATGACAGATTAAGCAACTGACTTAATCTCGACTGTAAAAATTAGGGATTAAACCCTATAAGTCCAGTCTTTACAAGTAAAATAAATACTAAGAATTAAGACAATGTTTACACCTACGGCCGTATCATAAATTTCCAGTATAAGTGGTTATAAACTCATTCCTGTGCAAATCATAAAATTAATAATGCATGCGATAAACAAGCTCAATGATACAGGAAGGTTTTATATTAAGTCATAATGCAAAACTCTGGGTGAAAACCCTAAACAATTTACGAGTACAACAAAGGAAAAAGGAGGTAGAGGCCGTAAGCTCATCTACAGGAAGGCTTACAGCCAGTGCCCTTTTTACACAGTAATTCTTTTATAGAAACCTTAAATACAAAAAGAAAGATGAATATTTACAACACAGGGTAAACCTGTTAAGAACTCTTTTAACATACAGTTTCAAAGACTGAACAGAGATAAGGTAACCTCAGAGTTGAGTCACTCAAGACAACCACTAACAACCCAAGAAAACCAGCGAGGAGGAATGCCGGGTTTAAGACCAGGCTTACCGGAAAAAGAAAACCATTAGCCGAAACATTGCATTTTTCCACTCCACAAGGAGGAGGCTGAACCTGCAAAAAGAAGGAACAACTAGTTAGTTAAAAACCTTATTATATTTTGGCTAAGCTTTATTCATGAAATGAAAAACGAAAGAAGAAACTGTAGCTTACCGGCGAGTCGAAGGAAGTGCAACCATCGTAAATAGACTGATAACCATGAGCAGAGGAAGCATAAACCCCTCCTTTGTCAATAAGAAAGATGAGCTGGCAGAGGAAAAGGATACCTTCCACGATGGAAGCTTTGACAGCATCAAATCGAAGGATGCACCCACGCCGTGACAGAGTCGACAGTGGTGCCGAAGGGGAAGACCCTAGTTTTTTCAACAACCTCAAAGCCGCCAACAGCAAGCTATTGACTCCCATACAGTGCAGTAGATGAGCACGAAGGACTAGAGCAGCATGGAAGCTACTATCAACCAGTGCAACAACAAAAATTGAACCAGGAGGGTTTGCAGAGCGACCGAGCCCGAAGGCGAGGGAGAAATGGCAAATTAGGGTTGAGTCAATGGCCTATAGCACCAATACATGGCTCTGGAGTGACCACGTCGCGTTTTAATATTTTTCATGCGAGTGGGTCGAAGTGCTAATGTCTTACGACAAGATCCCCCATCGATTGTTTTTCCAAACAAATCATATCATGGATATTCCATTTGGTCGCTATACTATGGTTTTACCTGCCACATAGTCCTTGGTCATGAATGTTAACATAATGCTCTTAAGAATATGCTTTGTGAATATTAAAACTTTGTATTATATACATTGCACAACCACGATGTTATAACAATACTTTAAAACATTGCATTGTATATACTAAACTTTGGCTTATAAATATTAAAAAAACCATGCATTATAAATATCATTCAAGATTAAGTCTTGAAGTATCTAGGCATAAAGGATTTGATTTCAATTTTAAAGGTTAGAAGAATATTGGGTATAAGGTTAAGTTATAATGGTTCTTAAACTTACCACTTTGTTGCCATCTTACCTAGTCTCAAGTGAAGACAAGAGTTATAACATTTCTTTTGAGTCTATAAATTATTTGGAGTAATGATAGGTATAGTTGTTTAAAATTCTACAACTATATTGCAAATTGCTATAGTTTTGCACTGAAGGTAAAATACTTGTCATACTCTTTTTATATGTCTTTAAACTGTAGAAATAAAGCTATATAATTCACAAATTTTGGAGTAGGGTTACTCTAGCCCTTTTTACTTGTTATTACTAATATAATAACAACCTCTTAATTGTCTTAGATTTTCTATGGTAACAATTAGATTTTGTTAACCTTCATGCTCAAAGATTTACAAAGATTGTGTAAGTGAGTATATGTGTTTGGCAATTTATGTAAATTACTATAACCATTCTTGTTGGTAGTATAGTCCGGAAAATTATAAATGAGTTTAATCATGACAATTTAGGGCTAATTCTAAAGGTGCTTATAGATTTCATTCATTTGTCAATCATAGAAATAGAAGTAGTTTTCCAATCAATGCAAGTCCTTAAATGTTAAGAGAAGACTTGTATCAGATAGTGAACCTTGTAATTACTAGAAGTAAGAAAAGTATGTAGATCGATATTATTAACTCCAGATCCTTTACAATTGCATTTGCAAATAAAAAATATTCTGTGTATAAATTTGGCATGATGCAGTAACAACGGATGAGTAGATTTAGGTCTGAATATGGTAACCCAATTATATTTACTGTACTAAATAAGAAATATTTTACTTCTATGTTTGCATTACAGTAAACTCATCAAATGGTCCAGTATTCCATAGGGATACTTAATTCTGATATTATAAAGAAAAATAGCTATCTTATTCCCTAGTAATTTCCAACTGTTATCAGTAAGATCATAAGAAGATGATAAGAAAAGTTTTACCTTTAAAAGCTTGATAAACCTGGCTAGCATGCTTATACTTTTACTGAATGATTTTGGTACAGCAAATTGTTATCTAATACTTTAAAGGTTTATTAGCAGCAACCCGAACATTACCTGTATATCTGTAAGAGAAATAAAATAGCTCCATTAGCTCGGAAGCTAAGTAAGCCCAGTCTATCATGGCAATCCCCCTAGTGGTTTCAAACAGAAAACAATCAGTAATTGACAAGAAAATCATCTCATAAGTTAAACATAATAAAAGATCATTCAATTACAAATCTAGTAACATAAACTAATCAAATAGTTAATGTCTGCATTTAATAAGATTATACGCTATTTTAAAATTTTAAAATTTTAAGGAATTTTTGGGGTTTTGACATGTGGTATCAGAGCATGGTTCAAACAATAGGCCTTAATGTGGCCCAATTAGTTTCCACAGAACAGTAAAAATAATATACTAACCTGTATTTTGTTTTATGTGAAAGGCAGAAAATTTCTTTTTCTGAATCTAACAGGCATGTATGGAGAACCTAGGAGAATATGCTGAGGAGGAATCTCCAAACACTGAGACAAGACAGATGTCTAGAGAACCAGTGATAGAGGAAGTAATTGCTCGCTCCTTAGAGCTGATGCAGACCATAAAGAATTTAAAGACTGAAATAGAATCAGTCAAGAAAGAAAATGAATGGATTCTGAAGACTCAAGAGGAGTTAAATCAAATTCTGATAGAAAAATTTCAGACTGAAGGGAGAAACATAAGGTTTGAATCTGAAGAAGCTAGCCATCAAAAAAGGGTTCAAAAAGATGAAACTAGCTAAACCTGATAGCAGTTCATCATCTGAAAGAAGTAAGGAACAACAGAGCTATTACACTACTAGTGACAGTAGTGAGGCTGAGTTGTATGAAAGGAAGAAAAAGTACAGGCCTTATGAAGAGATTTCTAGGGAGTTCAAGAAAATAAAACCCCCAACTTTCAATGAAGAACTGAAAAAGGAGAAGAAGAAGAATCCTGGTTATCCGGGATGAGAAAATATTTTCATATTTATAATTATTCAAATCAACTGAAGGCGAGAATGGCTATCTATAACCTTTTAGGAAAGGCAGATATATGGTGTCAAGATTTGAAAAGGGTCAAGGGGATCAAAGAAAAAGAGGTCAATTGGAGTACCTTTAAAAGGTACTTCAAGAAGAAGTTTCTGTTTGAACAATACTATGAAGAAAGGGCCAAGGAATTTTATGAGTTAAAGCTAGGATCTATGACTATGAAGGACTTAAACAGTAAGTTCTTAAGTCTGCTAAGATATGTGCCATATTTAATTGATGAGAAACCTAAAGTACAACGGTTTCTCAGCTGCCTGCCATATCATATAAAAGACAGAATCGAATATGATAACCCCAAAACTCTGTAAGAAGCCATGCGAAAGGCTAACTTCTGTTTTGAACAGAACACAAAGAAAGAAGGAATAGCCAACTGGAAGGCTAAAAAGAACAGTAATCAGCCCGAGTTCAAGAAAAAAGAGTTTGTACCCCAGAAAAATTTTAGGAATAACAAGAACAGAAACCATTCTAATGGTAAGAACTTCCAGGGAAGCAAAAATGGTGCTTCTAATAATTCCAATAACTTCAAGGGCAGCAAGGAGGCTTCTAACAATCATGAAAATTTCACCAAGAATTTCGAACGGAAGGAGCCTGTTAAGTGCTGGGAGTGCAATGGCCCACACTATGCTTCAGTTTGCCCAAATCGAAAGAAGCCAAACAACAATATTCATACAATACAAGATGAAATGACTGTTGGAGACTTTGCAAGGACTATGCCCCGAATCAATGCAGCATTGGAGAACCGTCAAGCTGATTATCAAACTTCCATGGTGGAAGTAGAAGGTATGGTTAACAAAACCCCTGTAACTATTTTAATAGATCCAGGTGCTAGCCTTAGTTATATTTCACCGTAGATAGTAGAAAAGTGCAATCTGAATGTTGAAAGGTTTGATAACTCTTGGATAGTTCAACCGGCCACTTGGGCAAAAAGGAAGGTAATTTGTTATGTTAAGGAATGTGCTTTAGATATGAATGATTTTAAAACTACTGTTAAATTAAATGTTTTGCCACTTGGCTCGTATGACATACTTATTGGTATGGACTGGTTAGAACAACATAAGGTAGTTTTAAACTATTTTGATAAAACCTTTAAGTGTATGAATATTAATGAACAGCCTGTAACAGTTAAAGGTATTCCTAGGAAAACTGTAATCAGGCAGATTTCTGCCTTACAGCTCAAAAGAGCAGTCAGAAAAGGGTGCAAAGCCTATGCTGTAACTATTACAGATGAGGCAAATAAGTCTGACATAAATAAAATAAAAATAGAGGATATTCCTGTGTTAAACAAATTTACTGATGTTTTTCCAGAGGAAATTCCAGGATTACCTCCCAGGAGGGAACTGGATTTCACAATTGAGCTGGTACCAGGTGCTGTACCCAGCTCAAAGGCTCCGTATCATATGAACATTCTGGAGCTTAATGAATTAAAATCACAGTTAAAGGAATTAATAAATAAGAAATACATTCGACCTAGTGTGTCCCCTTGGGGAGCACCAGTAATCTTTGTTAAAAACAAGGACAGAACTATGCGACTTTGCATAGATTACCATCAACTAAATAAAATGACAATTAAAAACAGATATCTGTTGCCCCGCATAGATGATCTGTTTGATCAGCTACGTGGAGCTACGGTGTTCTCTAAGATAGATCTGAGATCAGGCTATCATCAAGTAAGAATTAAAGAAGAGGACATATTCAAGACAGCTTTCAGAACAAGGTATGGACATTACGAATTTGTCGTAATGCCATTTGGGCTTACTAATGCCTCAGCCGTCTTTATGTGTCTAATGAATAACATAATGCATAAATATTTGGACAAATTTGTTGTCATATTCATCGATGACATATTAATCTATTCTAAAAATGAAGAGGAACATAAGGAACATTTACGGATAGTCTTACAAGAACTGCGAGAGCAACAACTCTTTGCGAAGTTCAGTAAGTGTGATTTCTTTAAGGATGAAATCTAGTACTTAGGTCACATGGTGACTAAGGAAGGGATTTCAGTTGATCCTGAAAATATTTGGGTAATCGAAGATTGGCCAGTACCAAAAGACATAACAGATGTTAGGTCCTTCATGGGAATTACCGGTTATTACCGGAGATTCATTAAGGGCTTTTCAAAAATAGCTAATCCAATCACTTCCTTGCAAAAGAAAGGCAAGAAATTTGATTGGAACTTAAAATGTGAAGAAAGCTTTAAGAAATTAAAAACTTTATTAACAACTGTGCCTATTCTAAGAATAACGGATCCTAATAAGGATTTTGTGGTTTGCACCGATGCTTGTAATGACGGTCTAGGCGGAGTACTGACTCAGGATGGGCATTTCATTGCCTATGAGTCCACGAAGCTAAAGATTCATTAAAGGAATTATGCCACTTATGATTTAGAATTAGCTACTGTTATTCATGCCTTAAAAATGTGGCGACACCACTTAATAGGCAGAAATTTTACTTTAATGACTGATAATAAGGGTCTAAAATACCTTTTAGATCAGCCTAACTTAAATGCAAGGAAAGCAAGATGGTTAGCCTTCTTAAGTGAATACGATTTCGAAATTCAGCACATAAAAGGAAAGGAAAATATGGTGGCTGATGCTTTGAGTAGAAATGCAAGGCTGAATTTTACAACAGCAATCAGTACTTATAATTCTGATCTAAATGAACAACTGACTGAAGGGATAAAATTGGATGAAATTTATCAAAATTTACAAGCTACAGCTAAAGAAGAACTTACATAAAGTTTAATAAAGGGTTACAGTTTAAATAAAGATGGATTTTTATTGTTTAAGGACAGACTGTATGTACCTAATGTGTCTAAGGTTAAATTGTTGATTCTGGATGAAGTTCATAAAACCCCTTACTCAGGGCATCCAAGCTACCAGAAGACTGTCACCATGTTGAGAAAAGATTATTTCTGGCCTAATATGAAATCTGAAGTAGCTAAGTATATAGCTAGATGTTTGAACTGTCAAGAAGTGAAGACAGAACATCAACATCCATCTGGGTTACTGCAACCTTTTCCTTTTCCTAGTTGGAAGTGGGAAATAATCAGCTTAGATTTCATTACTGGATTACCCAAAAATCAAAATCAGAATGATTCAATTATGGTGGTAGTAGATAAATTAAGTAAAGCAAGGCATTTTATTCCTGTTAAAACCACTTACAAGGCTGCAAATATAGCTGACATATTTATAAAGCAATTTTTTCGGCTACATGGTGTATCGAAGGTTATTATTTCAGACAGGGATCCTAAATTCACAGAGAATTTCTGGAAATCCTTGTTTAAGGGATTAAACACAACATTGAATTTCAGCACCTCTTTCCATCCTCAGACGGACGGACATACTGAAAGAGTTAATCAGGTGTTGGAAGATCTGTTAAGAATGTACGTCAAAGATCAACCAGGTAAGTGGGAGGATTACTTGCATTTAGCAGAATTTGCATATAATAACAACTATCAATCATCAGCTAAGTTCAGTCCTTTTGAAATTCTGTATGGGCGTAAATGTAACACTCCTATCTCCTGGAATAATCCAGTAGATAGATTAGTGTTGGGACCCGAATTATTAAAAGAAATGGAACAGATTGTAAAACAAGTGCTGGAGAACTTGAAGGTTGCCCAGGATCGGAAAAAGAGCCAAGCAGATTTAAAAAGAACTCCTAAAGAGTTCCAGGTGGGTGAGCACGTGTTCATAAAGGTAAGACCAAATAAGAGCTCCCTAAGACTAGGGAGTTGTGAAAAATTAGCGCCACGTTACTGTGGTCCGCTTGAAATTTTATCTAGAATTGGTCAAGTTGCATATCAGCTAGTGTTACCACCTAACATAAAAGTGCACAATGTTTTTCATATTTCTGTTCTGAAAAGTATGTTCATGATGCTACTCATGTGATTGATTGGAACGTTGTACAGGTAGAACCAGAAGGGGAAGTTCTGGTGGAACCAGACTATATCCTCGAGAGGAGGGAAATTACTCTGCGGAACCGCACAATTGGACAGCTAAAGGTGCAATGGAAGCACCTTAGTCCTGAAGAAGCTACCTAGGAACTGGAAAGTAATATGTGGGAATCATACCCGAATCTGTTCCAGGAGGTTGCAGAGGATGAGGAATAAGCAACATCGAGGACGATGTTACATTTTAAGGGGGTGTGTATGTCACATACCCCAATTTTGTAAAATTATGTAAATTGTTTTATTATATTTCTGAGACATTATGTTAAACTTAATCCTAAGTAGGGATTGATGACTCAGCAGAGTCAACAGTAATGGAGTGTAATTCAGAATATTTTATTATTAATAAATAAATTATGGAGACAACAACATGGGAGAGCTGTGAAAAGAGGTTACTGGTCAAACTGGTGGATGGAACTAGGTGGAAAGGTAAAAGACAAGTGGCAACATCCTCAAACACTTCCTAAGTTGCAGGTGGCAACTTCCCTATATTTGGGGTCATGATTCCCCAAGAAAGTGGAATCAGAGCAGGTGGCTCATTAAATGACAGTTAACCCAACAAAGACCTAGGAAATCTTTTAAAAGTACTGAATGAAGAGAGCTGAGGCTGCTCAGATATTCTAGAGAGAATTCATTCAGGTGAATGTTATTCAGGAAATCCATTGAGGAAGAGGGAAATACAGTAAGGAAGTTGTTTTAGGAGGATTGCTGCAGTAACTTGATATTTATTTACAGCTATTGGGCTGAGAGAACTGACTGATAGTTCTGAGTTAATACTGAGTTTGAAGACTGGTATCTGACTTTGCTGCACCTAGTTCTAGCCAGGGAGACTAGAGCAAGCTTGGGGGTCCTGAGAAGTCGCTGTCTAAGCGCTCTCCAAGAGTTGGTAGGGAGGAACGGCCTCCCATTGCTGTTGTTGTCCACAGCTTAAACAGGTTCTGTCACTTATTTCTTTATGTTTACTGAGTATGAATGAATGCATGTTATGTTTATTTTATATATCTAAGGAGTTAGTTAGTTCAGTAAAGTTAGTATCTAAGAATATCAGTAGTTAAATCTGTTAATAGTTACTGTGTTTTTCCACATCTGGTATCACCAGACCGTACTCCAGCACAGTACCTCGGTATTGTGAAGCAGTATCCTTCTGAACCGAGTTTCGTATTTAGTTACATTCAGTAACTACAAGTATTTCAGGAATTTATAAGTTATTTTCTTATAGATTTAAAAAAAAAATTTACTTTCTAGTAGTGTATCTTTGTTCCTGTAAATACTAGCTGCAATAAAGAAAAGATAGACTAAGTATTTATGCTATTCAAGGCTTATAATAGTTATTTTCCAGTTAAAAGAATCTAATCCTTAATGTTGAAAAACAATACTGACAGTAGGATTTAATCATTCATTGGTTGATTTTACCGATAAATCATAGTGATATTAGTCTGTATTATAGTTAAGAATGCAAATATTTAATTACTGTATACTCTTTTATTTCAACCAAGCTTAAGCATATTTAAAAATTGTTATTTTATTTTCAAATATGGTAAATGAATGCTATCATATACACAGAAATTTATAAAGATATGTATATGAAAATATACTTTAATATTAAATGAGTATTATGTAGAAATACACAGGCTTTTTAACTAAATAAATAAACTAAACAACCATTGAATAACAATATTAAAATAATCAAAGGAAACCTTAGTAAGAAGTACTATCATTATTGTATTACTATTAATGTATCTATAATGCATACATTATAATAGTAACACTCTAAGTAATAATTTATTATTGCAAGTATAAACCTAGTTTATTTATACTTGATGAATAAACAAATAAGAATTTATGTACTAAATAATTATACTCTGTGTAATACACAATTAAATAAACAATACTAGAAGGCAATAGTAAAATATAACAAGATAAATTACAGTGTTTGTATCATGACCAAGAACAGTGTAAGAGAATTGTATTCTCAGCTAGGTTATTTGTATGAGGGTACAAACTCTATATATATAATTTAAAAAGCTTTTATATAACAAATAAATCAAGATATATAACCCTCATAGCAATTTATTAAAAGAAGGGTTACCAATAATTAAATAACTCAGTTTTATTTTTAAATCGAAGAAATAACAGAACAGTAATCATCAAGCTTAACCATTAAGGTTAATATCACTCACTTAACTCTTAAATATCAACACAGTTATTATTTTAATGACATATTAAGCAACTGACTTAATCTCAACTGTAAAAATTAGGGATTAAACCCTATAAGTCCAGTCTTTACAAGTAAAATAAATACTAAGAATTAAGACAATGTTTACACCTACGGTTGTATCATAAATTTCCAGTATAAGTGGTTATAAACTCATTCCTGTGCAAACCATAAAATTAATAATGCATGTGATAAACAAGCTCAATGATACAGGAAGGTTTTATATTAAGTCATAATGCAAAACTCTGGGTGAAAACCCTAAACAATTTAAGAGTACAGTAAATGAGAAAGGAGGTAGAGGCCGTAAGCTCATCTACAGGCAGGCTTACAGCCAGTGCCCTTTTTACACAGTAATTCTTTTACAGAAACCTTAAATACAAAAAGAAAGATGAATATTTACAACACAGGGTAAACCTGTTAAGAACTCTTTTAACATACAGTTTCAAAGTTTGAACAGAGCTGAGGTAAGCTCAGAGTCGAGTCACTCAAGCCAACCACTAAAAACCCAATAAAACTAGCAAGGAGGAACGCCAGGTTTAAGACCAGGCTTACCGGAAAAAGAAAACCATTAGCCGAAACCTTGCATTTTTCCACTCCACAAGGAGGAGGCCGAACCTGCAAAAGGAAGGAACAACTAGCTAGTTAAAAACCTTATTATATTTTGGCTAAGCTTTATTCATGAAATGAAAAATGAAAGAAGAAAATGTAGCTTACCAGCGAGTCGAAGGAAGTGCAACCACCGTAAATAGACTGATAACCACGAGCAGAGGAAGCATAAACCCCTCCTTTGTCACCAAGAAAGACGAGCTGGTAGAAGCAAAGGATACCTTCCACGATGGAAGCTTTGACAGCATCAAATCGAAGGATGCACCCATGCCGTGACAGAGTCGACAGTGGTGCTGAAGGGGAAGACCCTAGGTTTTTCAACAACCTCAAAGCCACCAACAGTAAGCTATTGACTCCCATACAGTGCAGTAGATGAGCACGAAGGACTAGAGCAGGATGCAAGCTACTATCAACCAGTGCAACACAAATAATTGAACTAGGAGGGTTTGCAGAGCGACCGAGCCCGAAGGAGAGGGAGAAATGGCAGATTAGGGTTGAGTCAACGGCCTTGTATCACCAATACATGGCTCTGGAGTGACCACGTCACGTTTTAATATTTTGCATGCGAGTGGGTCGAAGTGATAATGTCTTACGAGAAGATCCCCCATCGTTTTTTTTCCAAACAAATCATAGCATGGATATTCCATTTGGTCACTATACTATGGTTTTACCTGCCACATAGTCCCTGGTCATGAACGTTAGCATAATGCTCTTAAGAATATGCTTTTTGAATATTAAAACTTTGTATTATATACATTGCACAACCACGATGTTAGAACAATACTTTAAAACATTGCATTGTATATACTAAACTTTGCCTTATAAATATTAAAAAAACCATGCATTATAAATATCATTCAAGATTAAGTCTTGAAGTATCTAGGCATAAAGGATTTGATTTCAATTTTAAAGTTTAGAAGAATATTGGGTATAAGGTTAAGTTATAATGGTTCTTAAACTTACCACTTTGTTTCCATCTAACCTAGTCTCAAGTGAAGACAAGAGTTATAACATTTCTTTTGAGTCTATAAATTATTTGGAGTAATGATAGGTATAGTTGTTTAAAATTCTACAACTATATTGCAAATTGCTATATTTTTGCACTGAAGGTAAAAGACTTGTCATACTCTTTTTATATGTCTTTAACCTATAGAAATCAAGCTATATAATTCACAAATTTTGGAGTAGGGTTACTCTAGCCCTTTTTACTTGTTATTACTAATATAATAACAATCTCTTAATTGTCTTAGATTTTCTATGGTAACAATTAGATTTTGTTAACCTTCATGCTCAAAGATTTACAAAGATTGTGTAAGTGAGTATATGTGTTTGGCAGTTTATGTAAATTACTATAACCATTCTTGTTGGTAGTATAGTCCGGAAAGTTATAAATGAGTTTAATCATGATAATTTAGGGCTAATTCTAAAGGTGCTTATAGATTTCATTCATTTGTCAATCATAGAAATAGAAGTAGTTTTCCAATCAATGCAAGTCCTTAAATGTTAAGAGAAGACTTGTATCAGATAGTGAACCTGTAATTACTGGAAGTAAGAAAAGTATGTAGATCGATATTATTAACTCCAGATCCTTTACAATTGCATTTGCAAATAAAAAATATTCTGAGTATAAACTTGGCATGATGCAGTAACAACAGATGAGTAGATTTAGGCCTGAATATGGTAACCCAATTATATTTACTGTACTAAATAAGAAATATTTTACTTCTATGTTTGCATTACAATAAACTCATCAAATGGTCTAGTACTCCATAGGGATACTTAATTCTGATATTATAAAGAAAAACAACTATCTTATTCCCTAGTAATTTCCAACTGTTATCAGTAAGATCATAAGAAGATGATAAGAAAAGTTTTACCTTTAAAAGCTTGATAAACTTGGCTAGCATGCTTATACTTTTACTGAATGATTTTGGTACAGCAAATTGTTATCTAATACTTTAAAGATTTATTAGCAGCAACCCGAACATTACCTGTATATCTGTAAGAGAAAGAAAACAACTGCATTAGCTCGGAAGCTAAGTAAGCCGAGTCTGTCATGGTAATCCGCCTAGTGGTTGCAAACAGAAAACAATCAGTAACTGACAAGAAATTCATCTCATATGTTAAGCATAATAAAATATCATTCAATTACAAATCTAGTAACATAAACTAATCAAACAGTTAATGTCTGCATTTAATAAGATTATATGCTATTTTAAAAAATTTAAAATTTTCAGAATTTTTGAGGTTTTGACATATGAAGTTGTTAATACATATATAATATACTATTTAGCCCAATATTTGGTTGAATTGATTTAAAAGTAAAGAATGATGAAGTTTGGAATAAGTTGTACAAAAAAGAGTTTCCATATCTAAATGTGTCTTGGTTATCTTTTTTTCCGATGAAAGCTTGAAAATGGTTGTATTACTAAGGTCATATATTTTTACTAGTTCTTTGAAAGTGGAAAGAAATAGTTTCTTTTGTTTGGAGTTAATGCATTGGTCATGAATGACCTTGAAATTAGTTCCATTGGTTCAATAATATTGTAATGAATGTAGGATCATAATGATGTATATAGAACATCGTATATCCATATCGGCATATTTCCAATTGAGGCTCCCTATCTCTTTTAAGTGAAGTTACATTTTGATTTTAGGGATTGAATTCTATCTCTCTTAGTACCACGAAGATAGATTTAATCTGAAGAACATATGAGGGTGGGAATCAGATTGAAATTCATAAATTCATTGATGTATGCTAAACCAACTCTTGTCCTTCCTAGTGATCTAGTTCCCATTTGAGGTAAAGAAACTAGTTCTAGTCAATCAAAGCTTTCATTGGTAGCAAGGGTAAGGCTTCAAGTTCAAGGTTTTGATCCTTAAAGACTTATTAAAACCATTAGACCAAGAAGAATTGTATTTTTTTCCATGGATTGGAGGCAAGTAGAAAAGGAAGCACCCTAATCTGAATCAAGGAAGTAAAGGGGAAGAAGGAAAACGTTTTTTTATGTATTTTACTTTTGCTAGAAAATAAGTCAATATCAAACCAATGAAGGGGCAGAGAGCGCGAATAACTTAGAATCCATATCTTAAATGATTATTTGGATGGTTCTTCACTATATCCTCTTAGAATAAAATGTCCTCAGGTTTGAAAGTTTAGATAGGCTGGCCCTTTATGGAGCTGTTATTATTCTATTATGGTGCTCCAAAAGGTATAATATACTCAAATATAGGATAATAAGTGAACCAGAATCTTTTCCCTCTAGCACCAAGGATTCGTCATTATTTCTTTTTCTTTTATTGTTAGTGTGGGGAATCTAGTTGTTAACTTTGTTACCCAATCTAGATTTACAGTTCTACCATCCTAAGGAAATATCAGTCAAATGAATTCTTAGTCTATCGCTAAAAAAATGTACAAACATGCATATACTAATTTCTAGTATTTAGTTTTTTGTTTTTGTAATTACATGGACAAACTTCACCTTAATTTTTAAATAGGTTTATGATGTTAGATAGCAATATATTGTGGTAAAGTTGCAACTCGTGACAATCACAAGAAAAAAGAGCAAGTGACCTTGCAGTATATTTATTGACTATGACTTTGAATTTTGTTCAAATTAAATCATATGATTTATCAATAGTAGGAACATCTGATGAATTTGTTGATGCTTTCATTTCTAGATTCTATTTGGAATAAATTCCACTTCTATATTAAAAGAATATTTTAAATGTTGATGTCAATTTTTTTTAATGGCATAGTCTTCTTGTTTGGGAATTTTGGCCAACGGGTTTGAAGTACTACCAATCTAAAACATGTTTTTTCTTCATGTATATATTCTCAGTAAAGAGAAAAATATTTTCTAAGTTTTATTGATGAATCTATATAATGATATCAATGCACATCAATGTTGTCATACTCAAAACGTTTTTTTGAACCATAGTCTAATATTTTGATTGGAACTAGAACCATATATGAATTGGTAAATGACTTCATAAAAGTAGGAGGTAAATTATGTCTCTATGATACAAAACATGAAACCAAAGATACTATTTCAACTATTGGATCCCATAAATTGGGATCAAGTGGGTGCGATAGCATTCATGGAAACTTAGTAAGCGATTTTTGTTTCATTTACTTTACCTTATATTTCAAAATATATTGAAAATTCAACAATAATTTATATTTATAATTCATACAAGATATGAATTTTATTATATTTGTTCATGTAAGTTCAACAATTTCTCAAAAACAATATTTAGAGGAAGATTTCACATACATGGTTCACAATGCCTTCAATAACATATACGAGGATTGGATCATTGGATCACTATATGCTTGGTCTCTTGGTGTTGACCTGAGTGTCAATGACAAATATTGGGCCCCTAAAGTGTTTTCTGAGATTTGGTGAGAAATAAATGCAATGCCCTTGCATCAAACAATAACCAACCATAGGGAACCAAACTATGAAACCAAACCACAGAAATACTCCAACTTGGATCTCCATGACCCTTTGGGATTTCTTGTTAGAGTTCAAATGTTATTTATTGGGTTATCAGGAAGCTCTAAAGGTGTTCCCCTTTCAATTTTATTTTATACTTATATTTTGATTCTCAATTCATGAATGAGTTACCTATTATTAGTGTTTTTTTGAAAGTGTGGGAGAATGCAATATGCCTTAATCCAAAATGGAACTACTACAACCACAACCAAGAGAACATGTTATCTGACTCCTTTAGAATAAATTACATTCAAAATAATGTATTCTTAGAAAAACAAACGATGTGACAAATTCCATAGAAAAATAGAAAGCATATGTTCAGAGTTGAGACCCTTACTACTTGGGACACCAGAAAAGAGAAAAACCTTCGCAAACTTTACAAACATACTAGAAAGGATTGAAAATATAGGATAAGAGTGGATTCTTACTCACTTTCCATATGTTCCTTGTTTTTCTTATTTCTGGACTAACTCTTCTATACATACTGCAACTAGGTCTTGGTGAAGAATCACGTATTCATTGTATTTAGGTTCAAGAGTGTGTGCAGAAAACCAATCATATTTATCCACAAACCTACAATTTTCTTTGGCATCTCTAACATAAGGTCAACCTTGCTCCCTTCATTATTAATATCATCATATATGTAGCCATCACATTCAAAGCCTAGATATTCAAGTTCTTATGAAATTTGTGCCTTATCTTCAACCTCATACTCTAATTTGAATTCTTCTTTGTTGTTGTAGTTGCAAGCTGGTATTATCCATAAACTAGGGTCCCATTGGTGAATGCTAACTCCATGGTGAATTAGGCTAAGGAACTAGGGTCCCATTTACAAGTGTTAGCCACCATGTTGAAGCAGTCCAACAAGCTCCATCTTACGCCTGGGTCCAATGTCCATGTTCTCTCGGTGACCCCATTGATGACACCCAACCTCGTTTAGTCATTGAATGTAACACATTATTACCCCCATAAGTGTGTGGGTGGTTACTTGGAGCCTTTATGGAATGACCTGGGTTGAATCTTGAGTTTTCTAAACACACGTATAGAAGTAACATAGTTCCTAGACATGAAAGATGAATTTTGGGCTCTCTGTGTTAAACCAAAATTTTGAGGGGCTTAGAAACATTTTGGGCACTTCTACAACCCACAACATAAACAAAGATACCTAAATCTCCAATTATGGACAAGTATTATATTTTTTAGGTTAAAGTTAGACCTAAAAAAATATTATGGTCAGCTTGTGGGGAAGTAAGCAGTAATTTTTCAGTACTAGAAGCATTCATGGCAGATGGCAACATATTCTGGGAAAACCTTTGCATAATCAAGCCTGATATTGACTTTTTGACAACAATGAACATCACCATTATCAAGTCTAGGAACAATTCTCAAGGGTACATTTAGCCTAATACCAATTCTCAGTCTTAAATCAGGACTAGTAGTAGTTACAGATTTTAAAACCTTTTTAATCCATGTGAAAGCAATTAAATGTACATCTCAATATCCAACATCATTTGGCATCCACTAGTCAGAGTCCATAGTTACAAAAATTTAGAGAAACATACTATCAAATAATTTATGTAGCATCTTGTGTAAAACCAGTAGTGTTGAGACATCTAATTTGGGTGCCTAAAAGATGTTTGTAGGCCCAACTAATCAAAGCTACCCTTCACTTTTGTAATGATATGACTTTAAGAACCTCCCTAATAAGAGGAACATAGAGGTTGTCATTTCCATTATAATGAACAGTTGTAATTGCTATTATAATTATGTAAAATCTTATAATAGTTGTTGGGTTTTGAATTTGATGCAATAGCAAGTACAATGTAATAATATACTCAAATGTATCCAGATAATAATTATGGAATAAAAAGGATTCCTTCATTGATTACTAAAAATACTAATAGACCATCCCTAACATATTCTCCAATCCAAAATCCATATAAAAGGGTTATTATCTCCAAACACTGGCATGTTTGAAAAAATGTGACTATATATATATATATATATAAAATATAGCTTAATAAAATCATAACCAAAAAATTCATGAACAAAGTATTTCTCTAACATTTCCTAAGACCTGTAACTAGAGTTATTCAGTGCTTAGACATTTTCCATCTTTCAATAGACAAAGCTCTTGGGATAAAAAATAGTTGTAGACTTGTGCAAAACTTAGCCATAAAGCCCCAAGGGTTAGCTAAATCAGTCAAACCATCCACCCAAGGAATGTTACCAATAGGGAGGCCATATGTCAAAGGTTCAAATCCAGTAAAATACCTTAGAATTATGAACAACTATTGTGGCTGGAAGCTAAGCTATCCTCCATTCAGATATCCGTGGGAAGGAGAGGGGCTCCCATAAGGTTTTACTTGGAAAAAATAGAGTGCAACCATAAATGATATATTTTGTCCTTGTATCTCTTTTAACCATTCAGAGTATAAAAACTTTCACAATGGATTGCAACAACCTAAACAAAAAAGATGACTTGATCAATACCAAAATGGCACCTCAACATATAGCCTACAGAATTAGTGCATTTTTACTCCAAGCATTGGAAAATTTCCAGTTCACCATCTTGTATTTGTTTGATTGCTATTACTTCCACCTATTTACCAACATCCAAATCCAATTGAATTTTTTTAAGATTCTTTCAAGATCATGCAGAGGCTAAAATCCACCACCTATAAACAGTTGCAACACTACTTATACTGGACAACCACTCGGGCCCAACTTAACAGCCCAAACGCGTGTCATTTTTCTTTTGTTTTTGAAATCTTTAACCATGTGTCTGTGACACTTTGTTTTATGATGAGAAGTGCTCAAGATTAATGAGGCTGATGCTCATCAACATCTTTTACCCAAAGAATTGCACAGTACTGCAAATTCACCACTGTTAAGCGTTGAATCATGCCTAGGTTTGCCTGATTTAATGCAAATTCAAGTTTTAGTTGATGTAGAAAACTCTATTGGAAACAACAATTATGAACAAATAACACACATGTCACCACACATACCTATAATCCTGTACATCAATTCTATGAATTCCAACTTTCTCTTTAACTCTGACAATTTATTATGATCGTTGATATAGAAGAAAAATAAAAATTTAGAATTGTTCCACATGAATCCATGCAGAGAGATGCATGGATCTGCTTTCCATGTTAACTAATGCTTTCCAGTTTTAATTGTTGGAGAAAACTCTGTTGGAAACAATAATTATGAACAACTTGCACAATTAAACTCTCAAATTGAACTCAACACATAGCAATTCCAACCAGCAATAAAGCCACTGTCAAATGCACTTCTTAGGATTTCCTAGCCTTGCAAATAGTGGACTGGTTATCGTGGTTTGTAGTGATGCCAATGGTTTCAAACTTCCTGAGTGCTTGGTTAAACTCTGGATTAGTTTGTATTACACAACTCATCAACATTATTTCAAAGACTAATGATATTGGTAATGTACTCTTGTGTCTTTATGTCCTGTTTTAGTTATTATTCTATCACTTGGGGGTATACAGGGTAAATTATATACTTTGATATTTCCCCCTACATTGTCGCTCTAATATTTATGCCGATAAACAAATTTATGTTAAATATGTTAAGTTGGTGCTTCAACAAAGGTTGCCTTGATTTTCAGTTACTGACAGTTCTTGAGGTTTAATTGTTGTTCTACTTCTATTTGTTCCATGCTAGTCTATTTGCTTATCTACACACAATAAAAAGTTGAATATTTCATATTAGTTCTCTCAACCATATTCTTAAAATATAGGGAAATAATTAGGGTTTATATATGGTTCAAGTCTTGAGAGCTTTGGTGTGTCAGACTCCAAAAACATGTGGATAAAGGTATGGAGAATTATTATTGTGCCATGTGTTGTTGACAAGCTATCATTGAGCTACCTCAGGATATGGTGACTGAGCATATAAAATTGTTGATCTGTCTGTTTCTAGAAAAGTATTTTCCAAGTGTATTATACCATTAAGTTTGTTATACTGAGTTTTTCAAGACATGTATGTCTATATTCATGGTTACCATATTTGGAAATATTGAAAATGCATTGGAATAAAAACCTTCATTATGAAAAAACATTTCAATGATGTATGGACATAATGAGGTGAAACGTATTGTTGTTCATATTGCACTGGAATATAGCTACGATTCTGTGGGGTTTTTTTTCATCATCACATTATGATCCTTTGGCAAATAATTGACATTAGAACAAGATTTTATGTCTTTTGTTCTTCTATCCAAATTGAGATTAGGTTGGTCTCTTAGTGCGGGGTTGAAGAATTAAGAAATCCCGTGTATTGATACTTGGACCTATCTGGATTTTTTATCTTCTTGGTAGCTATATTACCTATATTTGTTTCATCTTGGACCTTCCTATCAACAATACTTTGATCTCCCTCTTGACTAGATTGGTTTCCTTCTCTTTTCACTCCACTCATCGCTAATAAACTTGAGTTTCTCTTTTCCTTTTTCCTGAAAGGTTGATTGATTCCTCCCTCCAAACTCATCTTAGGGAATTTATTATTAACAGGTTTACCATTCCAATCATGTCTCCCTTCCAAAGTGTCTTCCTATAAATTATATTCTTTCCTAATTTGAATTTCCTGTTTATGTTGTTGTTGTTGCTCATTGTTTAAGATCTAAAGTTTCTCAAAATCCTGTATGAGTATCTGTCTTTCTACATTTTCTAACATACTTGGGAAAGGTTTGTTAATCACAACCTCAACCAGGCTAGAAACTACAGTATTCCCATCCTTGGGAGGGATATGTTCCAAATAATCTTCTTGTTTCTAATAATTCTTTAGTTTCACATTATGATCATAAAAAATTAACCTTAGATCCTGAGTTTTGAGTCCCGAGTCTTGCAGAGTATGGAAGAAGCTATCGCCACCATTGTGAACATCTGATCCAATACCATCTAGGATGTTAACTATGACTAGGCTATTTTCTATATACCCCATTGTTCTCCCCATATCCTCACAAGCATACCTAGGATGTGCTCCTTCCATGCCAAGATTGTGGGAATTGGAATCAAGCCTTCGAAAAGGGTTTTCCATGTTCCCTCGCTGCACTTGATCATCACTAGGCTCTTCCTGAATAGGTTTCACCTTCAGTGGAGGTAAATTATCCCCTAGATGAGTAGAGGAAGTGGATCCATAGGATTATGTCTTAAGCATCGAGGAATCCATAGTAGAATGGACATCGGGATGGGGGTGTCCTACAATCCATTCATATTGTGGGGTATTGAACATCCTAGTTTTTCCTATCTGGACATCCTGTTGCACAAACTATTAGGCCTAATATTTGGTTTCCTATCCTCTTCCTTTTCCTAATACTCAGAATTGTCAAGCCCAAATAAATAATCAGGCATTTCAGACACAAATGACCCCTCAAAAACACCCCTTAACAGGATGTGAGTCCCGTTCGATGCATCGACAAACCAGTGCTCTCTCTTAGAATTATCAAGCAAAGAACCAAGACTAGATATAGTTTCAATCTTTTCAAGGAATAAGAAAATAACTAACTTGGATGACTTCGTGCTAGTTTGTTGGAACTTTTCATACTCCTCCATCATGTTATCCATATATTCATCTGTTGTCCCTGACATCGGGGCATCCAGATCCTCAATGTGCATCTGGTATTTGATGGTCACACTACTTCCACACGTCTTAGAGAACTTGGAAATGAGACCAGGATATGTTATATTCCTTCTCACAGCCACCATTCAGGTCTCTCTACCCAGATAAGAGAGCTGGTTTTCATGGGGCCTAAGAAGAATATTTCCTCCATAGACGTACATGAACCTAACCTTGTTTTATCTTCCATCCTCCCATGTCTATAATTCAAGATCTACCCCCCTTCTTGTCCCTACAAACCTAGGGGAATAACTCGCAAAATATGTATAGCCATCCATGTATGATGATGGGTTTTGGGCATCAAGTTTAATTCTTCTTGTCTACATAGAACCTTTTCCTTCCTATGTTGATTCAAGTCTAGATATTTTCAGAGCAAGCATCCTTCATGGCTTCTAGATTCCTCAAGGGGAAAGTCATAGAAACAATAGAGAGCATGATTTAGCATTCTTGTAAAGCACAAATTTTTCCTAACAACCATCTGTAAAGCACAACTCACTTTCAACAACCATCACACAACCCACCATGACAGACCGAAATATCCTTTTCTTATAAATCCAAAGAGCCCTCCTCAAGCTTGTAACATGCACATACATGAAAACCATGAGATGATATGAAGGTGAAGAAAAAATCAGTGGTAAAAGGAATGCAATGATAAAGGTAGATGATTAAATGAGGTTAATGCACCCCAAGAAGGTCAATTCCATTTTAAGCAACATTTGATGAATTTGTGTGAAATGGCATGCCTATGTTTTAGTTTCTCTACCTTGCATGCATGACAATGGGAGTCAATGCTGCAAACAAAATTACTCTTAAAAAAAATGTTGAAGATATTAGTACATAGAGAAGGCCTATAGAGCCAGCTAGGAAGCAGTGATTTAATTCATTTCCTTGTAATTTATGTTTTATTCGCACACATTAATTTGTAAATTGTACAAGGTGATCTGCTGGGTTGTAATTTTTTTTAGGCATTATAATGTATGCTAATATAAATTACTCCTAGGTTTGCAAGAGAAAACCAAGGAAAAAAGGTCAGAAAAGGAAGAACGATCCTAGATTTGATTTCATGATGAAAAGAGAGATGGATCATCTAGAAGATGGATATCGTTGGTGCAAATATAGCCAAAAGGAAGTGAAGAATAAATACTTTACAAGGTTAATAATCCTTCTCAACTTTCTACACCATATTTTCCAGCCTTACATCAAGTTAATGTTGCTAAATTTGTAAGTTCAAATATCTGAATATGGGATGATTATCTCTGTTGTTTAATTCAAAATAAATGATAAAATTTAATCTCATGAATGGTAAAACAGAAAGTAGGAATTGAAAACAAAACTATCACATAGAAAGTAATCCTTTAGGGTAAGAATAGATATAGAGATTAGAGTCCAAATTTTCCAATACCTTAAATAAATTAAGATGACGATACGTACACCAACCTAGATGTTTCAAGTTTCTTTATCAAGTACAGTAGATCAACTCTATACCATGGAATCGTTGTTTGACTAACAAGTCACCAACTCTCCACCAGGGAATCAATGATTCACTAAGATGGACCTTTAGGATGCAATTCTCTAGAAACTATCCCAAAATTTACTCAGCTTTAGCTAGCTAATCTTTAAGTAAAATATTTGCTATATCTCTACCCTTCCTATATCCATGTGAGCAGATACTGAGCATTGGATTTTTCTGAAGAGTCTATGCCTGGATCTCTTGACTATAGCATGTCTTCCAGCAACAACACATGTAGGTCCTTCAATCTAGTGAACAAAACTGTGGATGTTATGTTATTTTATTAAAACTGGGCATTTGTCCTGCCACCAGCACTCTCCATTCATGGTTTCCTCCACTACTGAAGCGAATAATTATTTACTTACAAATAATATTACCAAAATACTTGGAATATTAAATAAGCCATAATAATATATAAATTGATGATATAATAGATATGATACATTTACAATGGCCGGACTTATATACGTCCATTCATGACTTTTCAACCTACAGTCATGACTCTTTGATAATTATTAATTATTAATTAATAATCATCTATTAATATTATTTTTAATATTTATATATTTTATGTTCGTTACATTGCCTTCCCCTTAAGGGAATCTTTGTCCTCAAAGATGTATTGGACATTAATGTCTCATTTATTTTAATCTGCCGTTTCGGAATTCTTTCCCTTTTGTATTTGTGACATTTGAGGAGATGAGCTGATATGAATTATGAATTCCCCAGGAGAATTGTCACATCGTATCTGATGTGGTCCATCCCAGATCTATTTTTATTGGAGCTCTGAGAGTTTTTTGTGGGACAATTCGTCTTAATTGTTGCTTGGTATGTCGATATTTTTGCATGTCCACATAAGTCTTTTGTGAATATTCATTTTGACTTTGCCGTTGGTCAAAATGATGATTATAATTAGGACGTATGTAAGGTGTAGGTGTTGTTTGTTCTTCTTTCTTTTGGACTACGACGAGGACTATCTTCACTTCATCGATTTGATTTTTGGATGCATTTTCCTGGATTGTGCTTCTTGGTTCTCCAGTAGATTGTTTATGATTATGAATCTTTTTGATTCTTTCCTCTTGAGATTTTTTTTCAATTTCTAAATCCTTGATATGATTCTATAGTTCTTGATTACAATTATTTGGACACTAGTTTTCTTCTTGCTTTTCTAGTATTTTTCCTTCGAAGTCTTCACTGGAGTGTTCCTTCTTCCTACTATTTTTTTATTTTTTTATTTTTGTAATCAGGGTTTTGTTATGATTTCTTAATCTAAAAATTTCTTCAAAACTGTTGGATATTGTTTTATTACTCTTTGCGATCTCCAACTTGTGTTCCTTTTTAGAGTCGCTATTTTGTTATTGAAGAACTTTTATTTGTTGTCGATATTGGTCGACCATTGATTCTTGATCTTCTACTTTCTGTCGTATGTGCCTCAGTTCTTCATCTCTGTCGTTAATGATTTTGTTCAAGCGTATTATTTCTACTTCATAATCAATTATTTCTTTCTTTATATCTTGATTTTTTTTTGTCTCTGATTGAAATCATTTTCGTCTTTTAATTTCTTAATTTAGGCCGACAATTTTTCTATATGATTGTTTTGATCGGAAATTTTTTGTTCCTTGTGCTCTTTTTGCATCCTATGTAATTTAATCAACATTTCTTATTTCGTATTTATGTTTCGTAACTCTTCATTGTCTCTTTGATAACGCTTTAGCTTGCCTTCTAATTTCTCTATTTGTACTTGCAGACCAACTTCCATGGTCTTGACTCCTTCGATGATAGATGGTCTTCCTTCAATTTCTTCTGCGATAGATAGTCTTCGACTTTTTCGACGATAAAGGGATTGGTCTTCTTCGTTAGGTTAAATAACCTTTTTTTTGCAAAAATAATTATTATAATTTCCTTTTATAATAATAATTATTAGTTAATTAATTAATAATTATATTAATGTTTTTATAAACTATATATAGTTTAATATATATATATTTTTTAAATAATAATTAATTATTATACAATAAAATCTTTATTTTCCCTTAAGTTTTGTAAAATGTGAGTAGATTGGGTGGTTGGGAGGAATGAGTGTCACATTTCCCACCTAGGTCTAAATATCACTTTCTCCTTGCTAGTAATTATTTTGCACTTTTATCTTCAAACCCAAACCCACTTATTAAGAAACCATGTGTGGTTTCACTTTTACCCCTTTTTTTGTTTTACTTCTTTTTTAGGGGGGTTACTTTTACCTTTTATTTTTTAAGGACAAGGTCCGATTTTTTAGGGAAGCCCTAGAAGCTTAAATAGTAACTTCGCTCTGATACCACTTGAAGCGAATAATTATTCACTTACAAATAATATTACCAAAATACTTGGAATATTAAATAAACCATAATAATATATAAATTGATGATAGAATAGATATGATTGTAGATTACAAAGTGAGTGCCATATATATATATTAATTGTAAAGGCACTTTCGATATTATCCATGAAAGGATGCGTCATTTTAGAATTCTTTACTAATAACTATTTATTAATTATTAATTATTAATTATTAATATCAATATGTATTAATATTACTAATTAATATTGATTTTAATAGTTATTATTAATTATATAATAGTTATTTAGTTATTATTTTATGTTCGTTACAACTACCATTGGTGTGCTGGGTATCCTTGGCACTGCAACAGTTGGGGAATATACACAAAGGTTGTATACCCTACTACTATCCTTAATAACCAAATAATCATCCTTAATAACCAAATAATTAATGCTATTATAGATAAATTCCTTTTGACATATTTATAATAGATTCACATGACATAACAAGATACAGTGCATTCTATTTTTAATTAGTCGTCCAACCATGGTATTGCAACCAAATAAAGGAACTCATGACATAAATAGGAAATAGACCAACAAATAATAAGAATCCACTCCATGAGAAATCATAAACAGATTTATCAAGTTTACTGCTGGATAAAAAGAAACCCAAATTCAAGAAAATGAATTGTGCTTGATCCATTATGGAAAGACGGGAAAAAAATGTTAGGGATATCTTAGAGTGATAGCAGTTTTAAATCTTTAGCTTCTGAAGATTCATGTGTTGCAGTTCTTCCTTTCAGCTTCAAGTACACCTATGAATCCTTGTCTAGTTATCCTCCCACTCAATTTTTGCAGTACTCTTCCTTATTCTACCTCCCATTGATTCAACTCTTCCTCTTAGGCTGTCAGGTGCCTCACCACTACAACAAATCCTAGAATTAGGGTCCCATTTAGCGTCCCTTTTTAGTAGAATTGTTTTTTACATTGAGTGGTCAAACTAGATGCTAAATGGGATGCGTCATGGAAAAAACTTAAAGCGTCTCAAAAAACGTCTTTTTTGCTTCCTAGATAACATCCTTTATGACGTCCAAGATAACATCTAATTTTTTGCTTCCAAAATAGCGTCCAACTTTGCTTCCTAAATAATTTCCTATTTTTCTTCCTAGCGAGTGTCTACTTTTTCTTCTTAAATGACATCCACGTTAGTGACATATTTTCATCCTTAATAGAACCATGTTAGCATCCAAATTAGCAGGCAATATTGCATCCATTTTTTCTACCACTTTAGCATCCCATTTTGCACCATGTTTTACTTCCAAATATGTGCCAATTTTTGCTTCCAAATTTGCACCAATGTTTGCTTCATTTTGTGCATCATTTTTTGCTACCAAAATGACGCCAAATATTTCTTCTATTGTTGCACCATATTTTGTTTCCTATGTAGTGCCATGTTTTGCATCCAAAGTAACGTCTTATTTTTCTAGCATATCAACACCATGTTTGGCTTCATCATTAGTGCCACGTGTTGCATCCTTTTTAATGTCTAGTTTCATGTCTTATTTTTCTACCATATCAATGCCATGTTTGGTTTCATCATTAGCGCCACGTGTTGCATCCTTTTAATGCCTAGTTTTGCATATCTCATTTTTTGGTCACTAATTTATTCGTTTTTAGTAGTTTTAAATACAAATTTTGGTCATTTTGTTTGGTCACTTATCTCTCATTGTTTGGTCACTTATTTCTTTTTTTTTGTTACTAATTTAGTTGTTTTTAACCGGTATTATAATATCATTCGGGCATGGAGGAATCGAACCACCAACCTCCTGATTGTAAGGCGGGCACTCTTCCATTGAGCTAGCACCCTTTAAGAATTTGGAAACCTAACTTACAAAGTCCTCTAAAATGATAAAAAGGATCAATACACAACTTTAGAAAAGGATGATATATTGTATAATGGGATTGCAAAAATCACTATTCCCTAGCAACCATTATGTTTGTTTAAGGTTTGATATTTAATCATACTCCATTAAGAGACCCGTGATAAGAAGACATGAAGACATATTCTTAAATGAGAATACAATGATATTCAAGCAAAATAGTAATTGTTTAAACCATATTGGAATAAGAGGGTAGTGCTGTAATTTTAAGTCATAAACACACTATATAATGATGCTAAAGCTTGGAAAAATGATTGTAAGAAACCTCAGCTCATAAATACCCTTATTTTCAAGCGAAAATAGGACTTGTACAGAGCTGGAAATGATTGTTGTGTATGATTTTGACACTCAGAAAATTTATATCAACACTTGACACTCAGAAAATTTTGACACTTACTAATGATACAAGATTGGAATTGATTTGATATTTGTTTTTATCACAATAATGTTTGAAGTATTAATGTTTCACCGCAATGTGCTAATCTCAAGTGATCTCAAGGAATGTTTTTCACATTTATGAGTCATAAAAATTTTACTCTTTGCATAGTACTATGTGATCCTGAGATTTATTAAGTATAGAAAATGTTGAATTACAAATTTGAGAAATGGAGTTATTTCAATCCTTAAGAAAGGTGGTTAAAATGAATTGAAACAACTTCCACTTAAAAATGAAGGATGAGATACCAGAGACTAATCACATCCTTGACTTGTTTGAAAACGCTAGTGTCAATCATGTTTATGGAACTTAAACAAACTCGTGTATTTCCTAGTCAACAAGAGATTTCAAAATCAGCTAAATTAAATAATTACAGGAATATTTGATGGAGAAAGATGAAAACCTTGTGGTGAAAGCAACAAAAATCGGTGCTTAGCTTGGGAAGTTACTATTCAGCTGCCAAATATTGGAGATCTCTTTGGTAAATTAGTTTCATATCAAGAAAAGTATTTGGCTGGTTAGTTAGAGACATGAAGGTCATCAAACTCAGTAATTAAAATGAAGTGCATTTAGTGACAGTGGCTCAGTCACTCACTTTAGCATGAATCCATGCATGGCTATAAAAATTTTAAGTGAGCACAACCATATTTACTCACCCACCTCCAAAAATAGTAGCTACTCTTCCCAAAAAGGTTTCTCATATAAGATAAATGGAACCCCCAAAGGCACCAAGAAATGGTGTTAATCCAATCCTTGATAGCGGAAACAAGACTGCGAAAGGATTTCCAAGTGAAAGTCAGAAATTTGTGGGCTTTTTTGATAGAAATCAAAGGTGGAGGTCATGCAGAAGCAGATGAAACTGAGTTGAATGGAATCCAATGTGTGCTTAGGAACATGAATGCTGAAGTGAGAGGTTGCTTCTTCTAAATCCAATTAAATTCTCTTACCCTTCGTTTCTTTCCCTTAACTCCCAATCAACATAATTTGCTGAAGTACTTCAAAAATAGCCTTTGATTAGAAGATGGTGGAAAACCATTCCTAGAGTAAAGTTTTAGCTCTAGTTAAAAGGCCCTCTATTTGATAGTATTCATAATATCTAAATATTTTGGGGAGCTAACCAGATCCATGGTTACATGTTAAAGGGCATATTTCAAAGAGTGCAATTGACCTACAAAGAAAACTTTTTTGAATTTTTTTATTTTTATACAAAAATAGATTTTTTACTGCAAACTAACATAAATCATGTAGAAAAATAAATAAAATTCTAATCGGATTCACTATAGTTGCAGTATAATATTATTCTTAGCTTAACTGTATTTGTAAGCCAGTTTAAAATATGCTCAAATTTAAAACCATTTAAACTAAATAATTGACTAACCTTCCTGTCGATCCAAATGTTTTGATGTAGTGTATCAAAGCTTGTGTCATGTCCTGTCCTTTGAGGGTACAAGCCATGCAAATGTATAAGCTATACTATATGAGTTTACATCCTTGCCTACAGTCACCTGCAACATATCATGCCATTCCCTGCATGCATGATCATGGTCAGCACAATAAGTATGGAAGCCATTTCTAAGAGACTCATGTGGATTCCACTCACCTACACATTTCCATTTGGAAACTTAACCACATTACTTATAAATATAATTACCTTGGTCTTCCACTAGCACATGAAGATTCCAACCAATATTACTCAGTTTTAGCTTAATCGCAAGGGATGGAAATGTTCAAGCTTAGCTCACAATAATTTTCTGGGATGAAACTTGAACATACAAGGAAAGGAACCTCCATGACCATAAAATTATTTTAAATCACCTAGTTTTATTTTAGTTATGTAATAAGCTGCGGAATTCAAACAGACTTGGAGGTTTCCTAGCATTGGCATGGAGATGACTGTGACTGTGACATTAAATACGAACACATATGTGCATGTGCATGTACATGCATGAGAATAGGAAATTGAGTGGATGAAATAAATATTCCATGTCAAGATAATTTTGACAATGAATTTCCAAATGCAACTTCAAATGAAAAAATATATTAATCAAACAACAGGAAATATCACCTTCTTTAGAGCTCATGCAAACTGACTAGCTTGAGTATCATTATCTTCTGGTGTATTCTAGCTCTCAGCAATTTGTGACAATACACGAAGCTGGACCATTAATCTCTCCTTCTTTGAATGAATTTCATCCCTATGCACCCTATAATCCTAAAATATTTATTCAGCAACATATGAGTTAAGATCTATGAAACAAACATGAGACAAATATTATCTTTCTGCAATTTAAAATGTTTTACATAATACTTTGTACTTTTCTAGCATCCAATTACTACTAGAATAAAAATATATTTGTATTGACCTGCCATTGAGTGATTTCACACTGAAAACCAAGAATATGAACTAATTAAAATTCTAACCAATCATATTTGAGACATTTATGTTGTGTTCTGAGATCTCTCTAAATATTAAAAAAAATAATACTTATTTATATTGCCATAGGAACGGGTGGAAGCTTGTAACCATCCTTAATAATGCCCATATACAACGTATGTTAGATTTAAATATAATACTAGGTAAATTAGTGAAATATAATTATGTTTCTGATTCTTCCTTCAAAATATTTCAATATTGGTATAGATTCAAAATTTGGCTAGGCCTTATATGTATGTACTAAGAGAATGTTCCAAATTTCAGAGAAGTTGTTGCAAGATGTTAGAACTGTAACAACTTTACTTGAAAAAGTAACTCATTTGCAACATTTGTTGTGGGATGACTCATTTGTTTTGATAGGACATGGTTCTTCAATGGCCACAGTTTTAGAACTATCTCACTATCTATTCATTAGTGGATTGTATACATGTAGACAAATAAAGTTAAATCTACTGGAAAAGTTTTGAGTCTTAACGGCTGCACTATATTTAACATTAGCTAGGGTCCCCGGGAGGGGCCCTACACTTTATTACATGTATAGCATTATATATTAACATATCTAAGGAAACAATGATTATTTTATTGTAAAGGAAGTTTTATCTTTTCCTATAAATTGAGAGCTACTTCCTCAATTCAATTCATGGTTGGATTTTTGGATCTCACTTTCTTTTGGAGCTTAATTGACGTATATTTTTTCAGAGAAAATTGTCCAAGGGTTTCTCTTTTGTGAATGTGTGGCATATTGTTCTTATCTATTGGATATCATATTTTGGTAACAATGTTCATGTTACTTCTCTTGAGCCATTGGAAGGGCACGATTGTCCCATTGGATTGGATCTTGGATAAGGTTTTATTTTGGATTCAATTTAAGTTCTTACATAGAGGGAGGCTTTTCTTTCTACTAACCCTAATCAATATTTTGCAAATTTAATGTACCTTCTAGTGTAGGGTTTCACTCAAGGAAGGAAGTAACGGAGGGATTTTTCCTTCCCCTTGTGATCGCAAATTAAACCATCAAATACATCTATGAAGGGATGGAGGCCTAGAGAACTTACTATCTCTTAGTGATATTTTAAGAAATTCCCTCTAAGTTAATGACCTATTGACTCCATTTTCCCCGAGTTGGATTGCACTGGTCACTTGAAGTGGGTTCCCTTATCCTCCCATCACACATTGTATATCTCTATACTACAAACATTTTCTAGGTAAACCCTTTGGAATCAACTTTCTCCTCATTGTCTTTCCCTAACTAAACCCTAATCATAGGGGACACTCCCCCTTGAGTTGGAGAAGAGACAACCTAAAGTACGAAGGGGATCGGTGTAATGAAATTGGTCTTTATTTTTTTGCACTGACGGCCCATTTTCTGTATTAAATAGTTGTACAAACTAATTATATCAACACTCAAAGGAAGATTCAATTCAAAAACAAAATTGGATGTGTATCAATGAAAATGAATACATCAATAGACCTAAATGGCTGCCATAAAATAGTCTTACAAATTATAGATTATTAAGCTAGTAAAAGAATCTGACTTTGATATCAAAGAAATGCAAGAACAAGGTCTTTCTGATTATGCCATAGTATACAAGCTCATAAATCCATGAATTCAACTAACAACTGCACCATTCAAAACATTTCAGATCATCGGTTTCTTGCAAAAGAAAAACAAATAAGTCAAAAATACCATGTTTAACTAAGATCATTTCATAATTCCAATTTGTGTTATTGCCCCAACAATCATCTCAGAATTTGAAATAAAGTATAGACTTATCAAAGAATCGGGGCTTGAAAAATCATTTAGAAGCCAAGAATATTGGGTACAATACTCAACGACATGCTTGATTCCTGAATCAGAATAACATATGGCCTTTACAAGAAGAGAAGAAAACGTTAATAATGCTAAATACTATGATATAAAAGAAACTATTGCATATGCAGTTATTGAAACCTTTAGTGAATGTTAGCTCCAAAATATGGCAAAAGTAATCTATCTGATCGATAGATGATTACTTCTAAATCATGGAAGGTAATAGAGTTCCCAATTGACATGAATCTAAGACATTTACTGGAGAAGTTGCATTTGAAGTCACAATAATTACGTCAATAGACACTCATACAAGTTGATTGACATTATACAACCTGAAAATAGATCTACAGAACTGATCTGTCGTCAAATGAAGAGGGAATGGAATTTTAGAGTTAATGTGTGCATATCATAAATCTCCCATTGTTATAAAAGGACAATCAATGGAATTCAAAATTTATTCATTTCTCATGGAAACCTTGACAATCATACAGGGGCATGCACATGTGAATATCTCCAAGATAGGATACTAGCACAACTTTCTTGACATGCATTTTTCAGCATTAGACAACTCTTTGGTCATGATACCCTATTTAATTTCATGTTGATGTTATCTGTTATAGTTTGTTAATGACGTGATGGTTGATGTTATGGTTGACCACTTGATGACAATGTTATAAGATATATATACTAGATGGTTGATGTTATTTGTGTACTGAATGGTTAATGATTTAAACATCATCATTAATCTACTACGAATATCTATGTTTTGATATATTTTGCAACTAAATTGCCATTCGGTATGCTTTTTTTGAATATATATATATATATATATCAAAATATACTAAAATGTATATTATCTAAAAAAGCGCACCAGAAGTCTTCTGGAAATTGGCACATTGTGCTCTCACTTCTGCTTTGCTCTTGCTATGAATAGTGATGGTCCAAGGGTCATGGATATACTTGTATTTGACATCAAGTACCTTCTTGTTCCCTTTGCCACTTCCCAATAGAGAGGGATAGGCACACATTACAAGATTTTTTTTCTGTTGCCGAAGGTTCATGGACCTTGGATGTTAGGGTAGTTTCTACAAGAGTCACTCTTGCCTCCTCCAATGATTGCCCAACCTGGCCCTCTCAACGCTAAGCATTATTCCATGGATTAAATAAAATCTTATATTGGTCCTTCCAGAGTGGTAGATGATGACCGAGTTGGTCTCTCTACTTCCATTCCAAGCATTGATACAGAATTATAGATATGTGACAACACCAATCTTTTGCCTTGGTTTCCAGCTACGGTCTTCATCTTTCCTTAAAGACACATTGACATATATTTGGGTCTTATAATTTAGCTTTACCCCTTCTTGTTATGATTAAAATGTTCATTTTATACAACTTGATTTAGCATCTTAGGGTTTAGCTATTTTTTGAGTCCCTGGGGTTTTTCTTATCCTAGTTCATCTCTTTGTTGTTGGATATAATTGTGTCCCATTCACCTACTTTGGTCATCTGTGGAAATTAATATGATTTCTTTCTTTCTCTCTTCAGAAATCTTTCAGTGTTAAAGTGCCACCCTAAAAATTTAGCAAAAAAATAAGCCCCGTGTACAACTTTCAAAGAGATATTGAAATGTTCCACAGCTTGAAGTTTGAGCACATGGCATTTAACTAGTCTCCAAACTTCAAATTCAGATGTAGTCATTTGCGTAAATTACTACTGTCTCTTTCATGAATTTATACATGTCCATCATTCTAGGCCAGATCCCTAAGTAAATAATGACATTAATGCTTAAACATGAACCCAAGTAAGGAATTTTGCATTTATAAGCTCACTATCATAAAGTTTCATAAAAATAACTTATGACAAAGCCTCATCAACAAAATTACAAAAAACTCATGGAGAAACACAAAAGATGAATCAAGGAAACAAGAAAATGTAAGTACCGAGACGACATTAGATGCAACACCATTATTAAAGTGAAAGTTCAGAAGACAACCAGGGAAGTCAATAATAATAAGAACATGAAATCAAAAACCTGAGTTTGTCAAAAAGGTTTCTCGGATTGGAGTTTCCCAAGTATTTTCATTGTGGATTGCCTTTGACTACACCATTCTTTTGTTAGCTATCTTCATTGGAAAGGAATCATCTTGGGAAACAGGTGGGATGATAGAACAATATGCAAGAGAAATTTGGAACACCATTATGTTGAAAGAAATAGCCTCTGCATAGGAAATAAGATGTCAAGGTACATTCAATGGGGATCTGTTTCTTTTTCATTTGGTGGAACTACAGTGTTAAGAGAAGAATTGGAAACTAGATTTGGAATTTTTCACAATGATGTAAAATATCTTGAGATTGGGGCTAAGGAAAATATACTAGCACTCCTTGCCTAAAGGAGGGGTTGTTTGTGTAATTGCATCCTAGATCATTTATATGCATGATTTGATGTGCAGTAATGTAATATAAGATGCATTTCCAAAAAATAAGAAGAATATGAACATGATTTTTACTTTAGAGAAAAAAACTATGCAATGCAGGACACTAGGGAAGACAAAATTGATTCATCGTATAGTTATCAATATATAAATCCAACCACACTAGCACCTTACAATAGCCAAGTATAAAACCACTAATGTACTTAATCAAGCCTCTTAGAAAGTAATATGAGGACTTACCTGATCAGTTAATCCAGCTTGTGTAGTAAATCTACCAGCTTGCCTCACCATCTTTCTTAATAGAGTCTGTTGTTTCTTCAAGAACAACCAATTTTATGATTATTCATCGATGTTATGTTCAAAAGGGTACATTAACAATTCTTTTTATTTGGCACAAAAATTAAAAAAGCAGTTCATAAACCATTGTTTGGTATCCTCTTAGAAAAGTTGAATCCCATAACCGATGACAAGAATCTAGGATACCTGAATTTAATGATATCCACATGAAGAAAGAAAAGCATATGTAATTTCAAATCAAGCTTATATACAAAAAGAGTGATTAGTGAAAGAGGATGCGTGTTTCCAAGTTGTCAAGCATGGCCACATCATTTCAAACATGAAGAAAATCCTAAGTCTCCCTTTAGGAAATGTCCAAAGAGGTTTTGCAAAAAGAAGTGCAAAACATCCCTACAAATACGTATATTTTGAAATCAGTATCAAAATTTAGATTGTTCTTTTCTGTACACTACAAGTAGGAGATAGTCGATGACTCTCCTAGAGATATGCTCATGTTCAATTATAAAATAGTCCTGACTCCATACTATCACATGTCAAGAATCAGTTTCTTTTTATTTGTTTTGGATAAGAAAAATGTAAGTGGAAATCTTGCCACTAGTATTCATTTTAGTTCCCTGCTTAAACCACAACCCAACCTTGGTCTCGCTGTATTAATCATTGAATTTTATATTTTAATATTATATTTTGTTTGTTTTTTCTTTGTTTATTTGCACTATATGGTTCTTGAGAAATTGTGATCATTCAATGATGTTACTTTTAACTTTCTTCTAATAAAGACAAATATGTAAAATCATTCAATAATTTACAAAATGAAGAAATACAAGATATAAGTAGCCAAACTTAAATAGCAATCATTGTTCATTGAAACTATATTGAATAATTTTATGCCTTTATTTTTGAATTGGGTTTGTATTTTTCCAATAGTTATTTATTTATTTATTATAAATTTTTTAAATGTATAAAATCCAAATTCGAATTTGAATTGTATATGGTAACTATGGTTAGAAGTTGGGGAAGCCAAGTCAAAAATTTTAATTAGTATCTTTTATATTGGTATTCATTGGTTGTATTTGAAGAATCCTAGAAAGGATTCTGAGGTAAAAGAGTCTAATTTCCTCTCTTTTTTATTGCCAATGAGATACTCTTGCACTCACAACTTTAATCATTTCCCATTCATATCTAGATTGCACTAGAATGCTCTATGAGATTTGGCATCAGATTGAATTTTCAATATTAACCTTGGCTTATTAAAGGAAAATTGCATAAAGAACATACAATTAAATCCAAATCTATAACAATTTTTCAGAATACCATGTAGGAACAAGAGAGCAACTGCACACTTAGTACTTGTTATTTTACTAACTACAGTCAGACAGTACTAACTACAGTATCAATCGCCCCTATGGGTATGTCGTTGGGTGATTTTCACTGAAAAGTGCTCTTGCAATGGCATGCTAGTCAAATGAAATTTCTTCGATTTATTGATTTGCATATTTAGTACTATTTCTATTTATTGATTGGGCTCTCGAATACTATTTCACCCATGTAGATAGTATTTATTGGTTTTCCCTCGAGGACCATTTCACCCATGCAAACAGGCCTCTTGTAGTGCCCAACCTCTTCATGGAAAAGGTGATATTTTCTTTTATATTATAGGATGCATTTTCAGAGTTACAACAAAAGTGTGGTCCAAGGTTGACGACAGTTTCCCTACCCTACATAAAATGGAATTCCTCCAAATGTGCAAGTTATAATGGGTGACTATTCAACAAAAATCAAAATGGGGCTACACCTAGTTGAGACTTCCAGTCATGATGGGTGACTATTCAGCAAAAATTGACACGGACCTGGACCTAGTTGAGACTTGCATTCAAATGACACATACCAGTGAGAATGGAACCCTGGTGGATTGTTTAAATTATCGTTGATGTTACCAACAAACAGACCCATTGAAAATGTAGGGGATTTGTTCTAAAAGCACACTTATTACATAACATCCTAGAATTCAATCTTATACACTCTATATGGTCAATCTTAGACACTCTATATTAACATGAAACATGATGAGACAAAGCACTATAATTATTTGGATGCTTGCAAGTAAGAAGGAATCACAAGAAAGACAATGAATAGCACCCCCAATGCATACAAGCACTTCAAATCACTTTTAGTACAGTAACAAACAAAGTGAGGAAGTGAGGGAAGAAACTATCATATAAATTCTGGAGATACTTGTAACCCCGAGCCAACTTCAGAATTGGCAAAGCTGCTTTTATCACAAGTAGTAATTCGGTAAGCACCATTGTATCACTATTGTTGCTAATGTGGGATTATCACACTCACTTGCACTCTTTTGTATTTTTCCTAAATTAATGTTTAACACAAGGAGATTACATCAATGCACTAACCTAGATCAAGAGACAATCCAAGATACCGACACATCTCTAGAGCTTGCTTGTGGCTAGAAAAAGGAATTAGTATCTCCAAAACCTCATCCTTCTCGTAGTCCACCACGATCCTAAATGTTATTAAGAGTTGCAGGAAGGCCTGGAAATCCAATGCACATTTCTTATTCATCCGATTTCTCCAAACCTTAGCAATCTCCCTGGCCGAATACTTTACATGCAATGGAAAACTGACGCGTTAGTCATTACCAAAAATGGGGTAAAGGGATTCCAATATCAAAATAAAAATCCCATCTGATGCCATATTTTGAGAATTTATAGCCCTACAGAACCTTCAACGCCTACTTTTCCGCATTGGGGACGTTACTGAGCACCACCGACAAATCATTTCGAATGGATGTCTCCTCTTTCATCTTTCACATGATGTAGTGTAAGAGACCACAGCCTACGCATTTATTACATATTGTTTTAACCCAATTGTAGACTTGGGCATTTGATATTTTGTTCTTTTTGTTTTTTCCCTTTTTCCCCAGGATTGGGGATACTTCTGGTTTTTCCTCCTTTATATTTAGGGTTTTGTACCACGATTGTAGGTCTTTGTGGAGATCGCGATAATACTCCATCAGGTTCTTCTGCATATCGAGGGTTGAATCGCTCTTGTTTCCTTCGAAAATTTGAGATAGAGACTCATGGAAGGATGTCATCAAAGACTGAAGGCATTGGAGACATTCAAACATCGGATATGTTGTCATCATCAGCACTGCTTTGAAATCCAAACATCCAACGTTTTTCAAGACTGAAACACTCATAAGAAGAATATGAATTTGTTTGGATTGTCAATACAATGAACGGACCTTGTTTGCATATGTAGGCCTCAATGTGACCCCTGGTTCCATTTGGTTTCTCAGCTTTATTCCATCCCGGGGAATTGGAAAGCCAAAAAGAATGAAACATGGTTTTATGAGGTGGATCCGAGGGGACCAGACGGTGTTGTAAAACTATTTAGATGAAAAAAACCATTCACTATTTTTATTATATGTCCCATTCACAAAAAAGGGTATGCATGAATGAGCGGTTAAGGAAGGTTAATATTATGATCAAAAAATAGATAAGGCAATACGAGATCACATGGATTAAAGGGTACTATTTTTAGGGTAGATGGAATGTTTAAATTAAGGAAAAATTTCTTTTTAAAAATTTAAAGTTGTGTGTAGATAGTATAATTTTATGGTACCATTCAATAAATCCTTTGGCTAACTCTTTATATGGTTGATCCTTCATCTAGCAACACAATTCATAAGGATTCTTTGGGAAGGGCGGGTGTTCGATTAACTTGGGCAATAAGATCCTATACAACTCCCCTTTGCACTTTCCTAAGACAAAAATATTTTTTTTGTTGAGGAAACCAATGAGTAGGGATCATGATATACACCCATAAATATGTTTCTTATTCACTATCTTGTTCAAATTAATTAGTGAACTCATAAAAAAGATAATATATTCATTCACACAAACATTAGCATGTTTATATTGACAACTAAGCAACTCCAAATTCCCATTAAGGTTGTGACAATGTGTTACAAGGTATGGTCAACTTGAAGTTGAGAAAAATATCCAAGTAACCAACTATTCAAGTATTCACAATATCATGATATATCATTTATCATCGGGACACAAACATTTCAAAGTCTTCTAGTCTATTCAATATTGTGTATAATGAACAAAGTACAAAAAATTCCAAATTGGAAGAGACAAACAAGGAAGATGATTTGTCTTAACTATTAGCCTTCCATGCAAATTGTTGAGCTCCTCAACTACATCAATACGTTATGTCTACAACAAGAGACACTGCACTATGTTGTGTAATGCATATCATATGATTGAAATATATGCATATGTAACTAGTTCACAACACCACAAGTGTGTGACAAAGAATACTAGTGTGTTTATACCACAACATTACTTACCAAGTTTAATTTGTGCCAAATATTCCCCGCTATAATGTGCATCAAGCACCAATACCTTTATACTAACATGCATCTCAAAGACAACAACCAAATCCACAAGTGAGTGCTTAAACAAATTCTTAATGAATCTCTCTATCAATTTGATCAATCAATTATGCTTTATCAAACTCTCAACCCTTTAATTATCACCACTAGACCAAAGAAATCATTTTTATACCATACCTCACCACTAGACCAAAGAAATCCTTTTTTAGAACATAGCTTAAAATGAGCTTTTATTTAGACAAGCCATTAAAGTATTGATTAGGACCTTATTGGCCAAGTTAATCGAAGACCCATCCTTCCAAAAATATCATTATGATTTGTGTTGATAGATGAAGGATCAACCCTGGAAAGAGTTAGCCAAGGGATTTATTGAGTGGTACCATTCATTCAGTTTTCTTAATAGTTCTTTAAGTGGTCGCTTTCTTTCAAGTTTATGTTATGATCATTTAAACTATATTTTTTGGTTTAATCTGCCACATAATTGATTGAAAGGAAGGCAGTAGTGATACTAGGGTGATATCCTTCCCGACCAACACGATAAGCCATTCAAATTTTGGTCCAATACAAACAATGGTAATAATGGCCTCGAAACCTTGTTGAAAAATATGTTGAAATCCCACCATACGTGGGACCATAGGAAGAGGTTACAAAGGAGGTAGAAGCTAGGATAGGAAGTGATGCTTTCTCTTCAGCTTCTGGTCTATTATGTTTGGAAAACCAAAATATATTGTGATATCTAAACCATATGAGAGTAATAAATGTCGTTCTCCCAAATAAATCCAAATATAAAATATTTTGAAACCCATAATTAAAAAGCAAGCTTTCAGAACTCTACACTACATAAATTGTCCAATTCCATACGATTTTCTCTAGAATGAGTTGTTGGAAACATGATCGAAAGGAAATCCCTTCGCCTCGCAGGGTTTAGGATGAGCTGGTAACTCCATGAGTCCAGGTTTTGAATCTCCCTGTATCTTTATTTTTCCTTTTAACATTTAGTTTTCCCACATGAATTTACAGTTGGGAGGTTTCTAATGCCTGGCTAATTCTAATGAGCGAATTATATTGGTATTTTCATATGTGGTTGTGCAAATTCCAGCCTTAGGGTTCCTCTAATCTATTTCTCATTAGATATTTTTACTCGGTATGAGTTTAAGAATGTTTCTAGGAGTTGGGGACATGCATTTGACAAGGCTGTTGGGTAACCAATTGCTTATCTGGAATCTTGTTGCGAGGTACCCGTATTTGTTTTAGATTTATAT
This sequence comes from Pseudotsuga menziesii, assembly GCA_001517045.1. Classification (NCBI taxonomy): domain Eukaryota; kingdom Viridiplantae; phylum Streptophyta; class Pinopsida; order Pinales; family Pinaceae; genus Pseudotsuga; species Pseudotsuga menziesii. The sequence continues at coordinate 179,024 of LPNX010983153.1, read as the reverse complement.
ACTCACTAGACTACTTTAAATAAGGTTTGGAAGAGAATATAATTTTGTTGCCATTCTCCCTCAGTGATTTCAACCATTTATGACAAAGTTTCTATTATTCCATTAGCCAGTTTCTCACTAATCCCATAGGTAACCACAACTATGATGGGCCTACCTTCATTGACAATGTATAAATAGAATAAAATGTGATAAAAAAAAGTTGAATTTCTTGATGTTGTTTATGCTATCAATAAATTTTGTCATTACATTACCAATTTCCATTTATTTGTGCATACTGATCATGTTTCTATTTTTTATTTGATGAATAAAGCAATTACTAATGGAAGTAAAGATAAACATCGAATCATGGCCTAATACCGCTATGCTTGGTCCTCAACCACATTACCATACCATTAAAGATAAAGATGGGATCATGGCCTAATACCACTATGCTTGGTCGTCAAGCAGTATAATATCCTGAATTTTGGACCTAACACTTATAGGCAGGTGTTTATTAATTATGATGATTATCTTGATGTTTTAGTTTTCTATTGGGTCGAAGACCCCACTGCATATGAACATGATGATTTGTTTTATATATTGGGAGTAAGCCAATTATTGATGATGTATGTAAATGCTTGTTTCTTTTGCACGTGGACCATGAAGCACATGATTGATGAGATGTTTTTTGTTGAGCGAGGAGCTCTAGAGCACTTGAGTGATTGATGATTTGTGTTGAGCGATAAGATCTGAAGCACATGAGTACTTAACTTTGTGTTGAGTGAGAAGATATGGAACACATGAAAATATAATTGGATGTGTTGGGAATAATCCCTAGAGCCTTCCATGTTGATGTTGAACATAAGCTCTGGAACATTGGATCCTTGGCCATTATATCCCTAGGTGTATCATACAAGTAGATCATAGCATTTAGTGTTGAGCGAGAGCTCTGGACTTGCACTATGTTTGTAACTCCCTATTATAAGCATTGAGTATGGGCTCTAGTAAGCACTAGGGGTTACTGAAAAGAATAAAGTCATTCTCAAGGAAGATATTGATCTCATCATACTTATTTTTAAGTGATTAATTGAAATTTCAAATTTCTGTATTCTCATCAAGTACTTGTTGGAGCAGTGCCCTGCAGCTATAGGAAAAGTTTCTATATCAGAACAAGAAAGTCAAAGGAAATAGTACTTGAAGTGGCCGAGAAGAGAGCTCAACCACTGCATTTAAGGCAGCGGTGACGACAGGAGGGCTCAGCTACCCTCATGAATGGAGAAGGAGCAACGGGTCGAGGTATTAAAGACAAAGGACAAAAGGGGAGCAACCGAGTAAGAGGCGCCCATACCCATGATCAGCGTTGGAAAGCATGGAAGACTGCAGAAAGCTGCAGTGTGACCAGTAAGCGACAGTTCAAAGTACAGATAGGCCGACTGTCACAATTAGGCTTTTGGGTTACTATTGGGATAGGCCCACAGTTTTGTATCATGGTGAGACCTTCGGGCCACCTATTTAAGCATGTATTTTGTATTATGAAGGGTTAGATAAGATAACTAGCCAGTTAGACACTTAGAGAGATAGATAGATAGATAGCTGGTCGATAAGGTTGTAACTGTTGTCGAGCTCTGGTTTTGTTATTAAGTCTGTATTTATCTTACTGTAACCAGCAGGTGACTCCTTGAGCATGAATGTAACAATCCGCGGGGATTGAGAGAGAGAGAGAGAGGGAAATGATATATTGTAAGAAGAAAGCATAATAGGAAGAGAAGAGATCTAAGAGAGAAGGGCTCCCAGCTGAGTGCGTGGAGTTTCCCAGAAGTTCTCAAGCTGCATAAGAGGTTGCATTGGAACTATGTGTACTCTCTCAAGATATAATAGAAACACAGTTCCTGTGGACGTAGCTTCCTCCCTGGAAGTGAACCATGTAAAATCCGTGTGTTGTGCGACTATTTCATGTGATTGTGCTCTACTTACTTGCTATCTGTTATTCATTACATGAAATTTGCTTATTAGTTAATGAATGCATGTATGCTATCCTTCAGTTGCAGTAACATAGAAGGTTAAATGTGAGTTGAATGAGTTAAGTACTTTGTATATGAGTTTATCAGCGCTTGATTCACGACAGTAGCAGCTACTGTGTTAAGTAACTTTTGTATGTTTAGTTCAGCGAGTTGAGTGTGATTGATGTTAAGAATGTTAAACTATAGAATCTTAAGCGAAGTTGTTTAACACCTTGATAAAGGTTAACTGAGCTATTATACCCAAATAGGAAGCCTTTGGACCTTGAGAGTTGATGAGCATATTAAGTCTTACTGTAGGAAATATCGTGGCGTAGAAAGGTGATATCGCACTGTCCGAGGAGCTGTGGTGTGAGATATCGCAGGTTAAGAGTTGAGCAGAAGAGTAAGTTTGCGCATCGTCCTAGAAGCTGTGATGCGATAAGAGCCAGTCCCGTAGCAGAGTTAACTAGAAAGAGAGAACCAGTCCACACAGAGAGATCCCACTGGTTAAGTAGATTCAGGAGAATCTAGGATGCTACAGAACCTGGTTGACGAAACGTGATTCTTTAGCCACCCCATATAGGATCGCTTTGGGCGAGACTTTAGGCCGTTCCGCGGTCTGTCGCTGAAAGGGCCAGTGAGCTAGGGGTTTTGTTGGTACAAGAAAGTAAACCTGGGTCTGCACATGTAAGACCAAAAGTACTAAAGAACTACCACGTTATACGAGGGAAATGAAACATGCAAGGATGTTTAGAGTTTCCTAGCCTAGTAGAGCTAAACCATCTACCTACTTGACCTTAATGAAGAAGTGTCATTAAGTCTAGGGATCATGGTATATGATGCCCAGAGACAAATGTTAACAAAGTATTATATTATTATGTACTTTATGCATGGTATGTATAAAGAAGTAAATATATTTATTAGTAATATAAATAAATAAAAGAAAGAAGAGAAGCTCCATCAATTATTATTTATTATTAAATCTTAGTAAATAGTATAATGTCAATGAAAGTCCAACTAGGAACTAGTAGAAAGTTCCTAAGTTAAAATATGAATAATTACTCAAAGTAATTGAAAAGGGTTAAATCAAGAAACCAAAAGTTTCTTGATTTAACTATCCCTTTGACTGAAAAGTTTGCCTATAAAGACTCAATCCAAGGAAAGGCTTGGGGGTTATGATTTTTATCTAGTAGAATTTTTATTTTGCCTGTTTTTTCTCTCAAGTGATTTCTTGGAGAACTCTTTCCTGTAAGGAAAAGGAGAAATGGATTCAAAACTAAATACCAGTTAGGAAACCCTACCTCAGGAGCTCTAAGCTACTTGCATGTTGGAGTCCAACTCAGGGGGATTCGGATTTAAACCAGGAACGGTTCCAGGTCATGGTTGTGTGGAACGTGGTAGTTCCCAACTGAGTTGGTCATCAAACAAAGGTTAGATCTGCATTGAATTGTTAATGCTGGTTACTTGAGTGTGCAGGTTCAGCGATTAACAGAGCTTCAAGTTCAGGTATGAAGCCCTAGACTTCCTATTCTATTTCCCTAAATTTAATTGTTGGATATACTAGGTAAACGATTTCAATGCATTTCCTAATCCTGTGTCTAGGATTCTCTAGTTAAAATCTGCTAGGGTTTCTATTTTCTTTAATATTAAGCTTAGGCTGTAAATTTTATTATATGCTGTACATTACCAGGGTTTGTACTTTTAAGCTGATTTTTGTATTATTCCCATGCTTAGTTTATGTTTACTATATCTAGGTTTTGTTACCAGTTAGCATATAATTGTTCTACAGGTTGCATTACTCTGCTGACATATTTCATTTGTCAGCAGAAGGTTGTTTTAAATTCAAAAAAAATAGTTCAGAAGTACAGGTTAAATATATATAAAAATAAATATATATATATAATAGTATTCAAATAGTTTTGTAATTAATTTACTAGTTATATTACTTATAAACAAAAGTACATAATTAAATATTCTAAACTAAATCAACTAAGAATAGAGGAAAACTAAATTTAAGATAGAAAATCATTAAAGACCTTCAAGGTCTCTCTCAACAAGTATAAGTTAAATATCATAACATTCCATTAAATAAACATAATCATAATTAACCAATCAGAGAAGGCATCGTGACCGTCCATGTGGTCTAATACCAAACCTCTGTATTATATTATAAACTGCATAGTTCTAATCTCATGATTAATCCAGTATCGCATCCCTTTACATAACTCATTGTTATAAAATAACCTATAGTCCTCTTATTACAGTCATCCTTTTCATCAAACATAGAGTGTTTAAAGGCCTCGTCTATATCTACACACAACCATCGCATGACATTAAACAACTAATAAATGAAACCCATTTTGCCAACAGAGGTCGCGATATGGATTCTTATGGATGTCTAGACCCAAGGAAAAAAAAATAATAACAAACCATAGCATTTTATACACAAACAGTAAGAAAATCTTATAACCATATTTACACAGGCCACGCTATGCATCTAATGTATGTGGGCTGTAATTTATAAATACACCAAATGCTATGTAATAAACAAAGGCATACGCTAATAGTGAGGTTGTAAGACCCTAACTACATTCAGGGCCTCGGCCAAGCTCTTAAGTTTAACACATAGTCTTTCCAAAATAACCCTACAGTAACGTTGGCCATCGTGGGTTCCCCACTCATGGCTCTTCATAGTCCACATCGCATAAGAACCAGTAACAATAATTAAAACCCTACACTAAGCTATCATAGCACTGAGGGAAAGGCTCATGCCATTCACAGTATGGCCTATATCCATGCTGTCAATGTATTACAATATAAAGCTAAGGAATGAATGCCACTATACACAGAACCTTCAAGAAGGAGAATGTCCCATGTAAATCTACCATAACAAACCAAAAAATGCAGAATAGAATCGTTTTATACACAGTGTAAAATATTAACCATGGTAATCAATTACAAACAATATTTATATCCATTTACACAGTGGGTATCATGTTCGCTACACAATCATCACTTAAGACCGAAAATTAAGTTACACAGGCATGCCAATGGGATAACATACCATTGCAAGCAATGGTGCATCCCATGGCTAAAAGGCCCAAATCAAAATAACGATTTACATAACCCAAACTTATTTACAATGAGATGAATGTCTTACGAGTTACTTCATGGCCCAAATGCCATAAAAAAATAATAAAACGCAAGTCTGCAATCATAATCCTGAAGGCAAAATCCAAACCCCATTGAGAAGCCCCAAACCCAAACAAAGAAACAACACACAGACAGGACGAGAGGCACACAAGTGTATGCTTGTTAAGAAAGGCTTAACTTGCACCTTGGCTCTACATTTAAGACAACGATCAAGCTGGAGCCACACTGCTTTTCACTATACTTTGGCACCTGTAAACACCAAGCAAAACTAAGGATGAGAAGCATGACAACATTAATAACCTTAAACCAAAAAATGTGCAGACATAAGAACCGAGAATGAAGCTTACCTTACAGTGTGAGGGTCGCCTCCATGTTTTCTCCCTATGTAGAGCCAGAATACACAAACCCCAAATGGCAAGCAAATTGGCAAAGCCATCGTGAGCCCAACCTAAGTTTGGGATATCATAAAACCCAAGCATATTAATGGAATTAATGCACCAGCTGGTGTCCATTAACGAAATACCAAACCCATTCTCCATAGTAAGGTTT
>LPNX010983153.1:154793-173149 GCA_001517045.1 Pseudotsuga menziesii | reverse complement strand
TATATATATATATATATATATATATTCACCACCCTATTCACAACACAAGGTAAAACATTACAACGTATATGTTATAACAAGGCATATTGTATTACAATGTTAAGGTTTAGTGCTTGGACAATGCTTGTTCTGCGCTAGTCTCAAGACAAGCCACAAGACTTGCACATTAAACATCACATGAAAACCTTAGGTTTTAAGCCATAACTTAGTACATACATTTAAGCCCTCATCTTATGCTTAGTGAACATGGCATATGTAATATGCCATGTTAAACAATTAACCCTCATAAAAAAATCAAGGGTCTGTCCTTAAGCCTAGACAATAACCTGCAAATGGATAACATAAGAAGTGTTAACAAGTTTTGATAAAATAAACATAGAATAGAATTATACTAAGATATATAAATGAAGAGATACAAAACCATAATGAAGTAAAATTAGTAACAATACATGTTATAATTCGGAGTCAGTAAAATAACCAAAGTTAACCAACATTATGATATTTAAGGTCACAACTTTCTGTACTCGTTAAATAGGACCCCATTGCAAGTTATGAACTTCATGTGAAATAAAAATAGCTTCCTTAGTTCAGAGAACTAAGTAAGCCTGCAAAACCACTAAACACCTTGACCTCTCAAACCGTCATGGGAGAACGAGTCCCACCACTCCGCCCACTTTGTTTCCACAAACAAAGCTAAGTTAGGACTCTATAATTAACAAGTGAGACAATGTAGAAATGATGAGCATATATATCCAGTAACGACACATAAGTGACAAAAGTATAAACATAATACTAAGCAATACACAATAGTACAACATCATACGCAAAATACATTAAAAATAATGACTGAAAGTAAAAGACAGAACGTAAGAATAGCTTACGAATAAACAGAGGTACATGAAGTGTACGATAGAATTCTGCAAATGAATAATGTTTAGTCTAGGTAGTTTTTACTAGCCAATAATTTTTTTTTCTCAATTTTTGAGGACATTACAAGTGGTATCAGAGCCCAGTTTAAATACTACGATACCTATGGGCACACCAAGCATTCACGCAGAGAAAATAAAGTATGTTAATTAAATATATTACTTACAGAATTTTTTCTGTCATTTAAATTTCTTTGTGTTTACAGGAAATATTTACAGCACTGTTCAGTTTATGAATACCGAGGAAGAAAAAATCTATCAAGGAAAGATGACCACCTCCACTACAGAAGTGGAGCTTGTGGTAGAGTTGAACTCTGATGTTTTGAAAACTTTACACAATCTCCAAGATGAATGGAAAAGTTTCAAAGAAGACAGCCTGAACAAAAGGAAAGAGCAGCAAGCTATAAATGAAGCCTTATTGAGAAATATGACGGGAGGAAGCCCACAAGGTAAACCTACTCAGTCCACCAACAGATCCAAAAGAGAACCATACCATAAATGGGCCAGCAACCCAAGAGAAGAAGAAAAAGAATGTATCCCTGGAGCAACTAAAGAAGATCATCACAGTCCTTATAGTGGTGACTCACTTTCTCCACATAGAAAGAAGCAAAAGAGTGATGACAGTCTTTAGGGGGAGTTTCAAAAAATAAGAGCCCCAACCTATGAAGGTGAAGTAAACACTGGGGAAAAGGCTGAAGAGTGGCTACTAGGAATGAGTAAGTATTTCTAGGTTCATAACTATTCAAGTGATATGAAGGCTCATCTCGCTATCTATAACTTGAATGGCAAAGCAACAAGATGGTGGAGAGATTTAAAACACACCAAGAAAGATGAGTTGCGGGAAATACGCTGGGATACTTTCCAAAATATTTTCCAAGAAAAGTATATGTCGAAAAGGTTCTTTGACAAAAAAGTGAAAGAGTTTCATGAACTACGCATGGGATCCATGACTATGGATGCGTTTATTAACAGATTTCTAGATCTAATGCATTATGTACCGTACATAAAAGAAGAAAAAGTAAAGATCCAGCAGTTCCTAGGATGTCTTCCTCCCAGTTTTTGGGACATGGTTGAATTCAACATGCGTGAGACTTTGGATACCATGCTGTAGAAAGATAGGCTCTATTATGAGCATGGACAGCTGAGGTAGGAGAAAATTAACCGAAACCAAGACAAGTCTAAGAAATTCACTAACAACTGCAAACCTGGGTCCAACCCACAACCATACAAAAAGTAGAATAATACCTTTCAAGTAAACACGAACTTTAATAAATCTGGTACGAATCCTTATGTACCAGCTTCTAATGTTAACAAACCAGAAACAAGTGGATCCAATAATACGCCGCTACAAATCAAGTGCTGGAAATGCAGCGGGCCTTACTATGCCCGAGATTGTAAGAACAAGACCTGTGGGGTCTTGCACAACTTACAAGAAGAACCAACTATCGAGGACATAGATGGAACACCCTGGATCTATGTAGCATTGGATGAATGATAGGAAGATCATCAAGCTACCATGGTTGAGATAGAAGGTAAGATATTGAACACTTCTGTTTCAATACTTATTGATCCCGGTGTTTGCCGGAGCTATGTTGCACCTAAAATTGTTGATATATGCAAACTAGGAAAAGTTAAGCATGATAAACCTTGGATGGTACAGTTAGCTACCAATACAAAATGAAAAGTTTCAGAAATTATTAAATAATGTGAGGTAATCCTGAATGCTTTTCTTACGAAAGTGAACCTGAACATCCTACCTTTAGGATCATACAATGTACTTATCGGCATGGATTGGCTGGAACAACACCATGTCATGCTCGATTGTTTGTACAAGTCTATCTTGTGTGCTGATAGCCAAGGGAACCAAGTGAAGGTTCAGGGCATTCTAAAAAAAGTTTCCGTAAGACAAATATTTTCCTTACAAGTGAAGAAATGTGTTAGGAAAGGTTGCAAGTTGTTTGCAGTAAAAATCTGAGACATAGAGTCTGATAGGGAACAACGCATACAATACTTTCCTATTCTTAAATAATTCAAGGATGTGTTTCCCGAGGAAATCCCTGGATTACCTCCAAAATGAGACCTAGAATTTTCCATCGAACTGACCCCTGGATCAGTTTTGGCCTCCAAAGGCCCTTACCGCATGAGTGTACCTGAGTTGGTGGAACTCAAAATGCTGTTGTAGGATTTGATAGAGAAAGGATATATCCAACCCAGTGTGTCCCCTTGGGGAGCACCTATTTTGTTCATAAAAAAGAAATACGATACGATCCGGATGTGCATCGATTATCGACAGTAGAACAAAATGACTATCATGAACCGTTACACACTCCCTAGGATTTATGAATTGTTCGATCAGGTGGGAGGAGACAAACAAGGTATGGGCACTACAAGTTTGTTGGAATGTCGTTCGGGTTGACCAATGCAACCATGAAATTTATGTGTATGATGAACAACATATTCAGTATGTATCTAGATAAGTTTGTCTTAGTATTTATAGATGACATACTGGTTTATTCAAGAAATAAATAAGAACATGAAGAACATCTTCACGTAGTACTACAAGTGTTGAGATAATACCAGCTTTACACTAAGTTTAGTAAATGCGATTTTTACAAACCGTAGATAAAATTTATAGGTCACATTACCTTCGAGACAGGGATAGCTGTGGATCGGGAAAATATTAAAGCCATGAAGGATTGGCCTACCCCTACTAGTGTCACTGACATTAGGTCATTCTTGGGATTAGCCAAAAATTATTGAAAGTTGATTGAGAACTTCTCGAGAATCGCTTGCCCCATGACCGTGTTGCAGAAGAAAGCAAGTTCTTATGGACCACTAAGTGTGAAGAAAGCTTTCAAAATCTTAAGCAAATTTTGATGACTGCACCAGTGTTATGAATTGTGGATCCCGATGGGGATTTCATTGTTTGCACGGATGCAAGCAAGGAAGGACTTGGAGGAGTCCTCTTGCAGAATGATCATGCAATCTGTTACGAATCGCGCAAGTTAAAAGAGCATGAGAAAAATTACTCTACACACGATCTTGAGTTAGCTGCCATCATCCATGCTTTGAGGATGTGGAGGCACTACCTCATCAAAAGGAAATTCCTTCTAAAGACATACAATATGAGTCTAAAATACTTATTTGATCAATCGAAGGCAAGCCAGATGGTTGGATTTCCTAAGCAAGTACCATTTCAAGCTAAAGCACATTAAGGGCAAAGAGAATAAGGTTGTTGATGCTTTGTTTCGGTGAACTCATATGATTTATGAGGTGAGATTGAGTCAAACGATGCAAATTTGTATGAAAATATTAGAGAGGCCAACGGAGTTGACCCCTTATATGTAAAGATCCTCAAGAAAGTATAGGAGGATGGGTTGTTTCAACAACAAAAATAATTCAAGGTAGACGAATCCGGACTGCTATGGTCCAAGGATCGCTTGTATGTTCCAGAAGGAGGGGACCTTCGGTCTAGCATCCTCACAGAATTTCATCAGGAACCCTACTCAAGGCACCTGGGATATCAAAAGATAATATCTGTTGTCAAGAGACACTTTTTCTAGCCTAAGGTAAAGGCCTACATTGCAATGTTTATTGCCAAAGGTTAGGAGTGCCAGCTAGTCAAAGCTGAGCATCAACATCTTGCGGTATTACTGCAGCCCTTTCCCATTGCAGAATGGAAGTGGGAGGTTATTAGTATGGAATTTATCATTGGTTTACCAAAAAGTAAGAAGAAAAATGATTCTATTTTTGTGGTCATCAACAAGTTGTCGAAGGCATCACACTTCATTCCTATGAAGTCATCCTACAAGGCCGTGAACATTGCTGATATCTTTTTGAAAGAGATATTTAGATTGCATGGGATACCCAAGGCAATTATCTTGGATCGATATGTTAAGGTTATATGAAACTTTTGGAGATATTTATTCTTCAGATTGGAGACATAGTTGAACTTTAGCACTTCACATCACCTATAGACAGACGAGAAGACAGAGAGAGTAAACCAAATTGTCGAGGACATGCTCCAAATGTGTGTCATGAACAATCCCTTGAAGTGGGAGGATTACCTGCACCACACAGAGTTTGCGTATAACAATGGTTATCATACTTCCGCCAAGATGAGTCCCTTTGAGGTACTCTATGGATGGAAGTGTATAACACCAGTTACTTAGGATATCCCGGTGGATTAGCTCATGTTAGGGCCTGATTGGTTGATGGACTTGGAACAGTTGGCTACCAAGGTCCAGGTGAACCTTAAAGAAGCACAAGACATCCAGAAAAGTTACGCGGATCGGAAAAGAAAAGATAAGGACTTTCAAATAGGTGATCATTTTTACTTGAAAGTAAAAGCCAAACAAATCTTGTTGAGCTTGGGTAGGTGCAGTAAGTTAGCACCTAGATTTTGTGGACCTTTTAAAATACTGGCCAAGAAAGGGCCAGTGGCTGATGAAGTAGTATTTCCCACGCATGTAAGATTCCACAATGTTTTCCATGCATCTTATTTAAAGAAATATGTTTATTATACTAAACATGTTGTTGATTGGTCCCTATTATAGGTGGAACCTAAAGGGGAGTTTGCCCCTAAGCCTACTCATATTTTGGACAAGAGAGAGGTGGAGCTCTGGAAGCGCGTCGTAGTCCAATTGAAAGTGCAGTGGAAGCACTTTGAGGATGATGAGGCTACTTGGGCGAACGAGGCCACCATGAGGAAGGCTTACCCCGCCTTGTTTCATGATATCGTTCTGAGTCCTTAGAACACCAAGGACAGTGTTGTTCTAAGCAGGGAGGGATGTAATATCTCGAATTTTGGACCTAACACTTATAGGCAGGTGTCTACTAATTATTATGATTATCTTGATATTTTAGTTTTATATTGGGTTGAAGACCACACTGCATATGAACATGATGATTTTTTTTTATATATTGGGCGTAATCCAATTATTGATGATGTATGTAAATGCTTGTATGTGTTGGGCGTGGACCTTGAAGCACATAATTGATGAGATGTTTTGTGTTGAGTGAGGAGCTCTAGAGCACTTGAGTGATTGATGATTTGTGTTGAGCCAGAAGCTGTGGAGAACATGATTACTTACCTTTGTGTTGAGCGAGAAGCTACGGAACACATGAAAAGATAATTAGATGTGTTGGGCATAAGCTCCAGAGCCTTCCATGTTAATGTTGAGTAGAAGCTCTGGAACATCATATCCTTGGCCATTGTATCCTTAGGTGTATCGTACAAGTACATACTAGCATTTAGTGTTGAGTGAGAGCTATGGAATTGCACTATGTTTGTAACTCCCTGTTATAAGCGTTGAGTATGGGCTCTGGTAAGCACTAGGGGTTACTGAAAAGAATAAACTCATTCCCAAGTGAAAATGACTCGAGGAAGATATTGATCTCATCATACTTATTTTTAAGTGATTAAATGAGATTTTGAATTTCTGTATTCTCATCAAGTACCGACGAACTACCACATTATACAAGGTAAATACTACATGCAAGGATGTTTATATTTTCCTAGCCTAGTAGACCTAAACCATCTACCTACTTGACCTTAATGAAGAAATGTCATAAGTCTAGGGATCATGGTATATGATTCCGAGAGACAAATGTTAACAAAGTATTATATTATTATGTACTTTATACATTGTATGTATAAAGAAGTAAATATATTAATAATATAAATAAATGAAAGAAAGAAGAGAAGCTCCATCAATTATTATTTATTATTAAAGATTAATAAATAGTATAATGTCTATGAAAGTCCAACTAGGAACTAGTATAAAGTTCCTAAGTTAAAATATTAATAATTACTCAAAGTAATTGAAAAGGGTTGAATCAAGAAACCAAGGTTTCTTGATTTTACTGTCCCTTTGACTGAAAAGTCTGTCTATAAAGACTCAAGCCAAGGAAAGGCTTGGGGGTTCTAATTTTTATCTGGTAGAATTTGTATTTTGCCTATTTTTTCTCTCAAGAGATTTCTTGGAGAACTCTTTCATGCAAGGAAATGGAGAAATGGATTCAGAACTAAATACTAGTTAGGAAACCCTAACTTAGGAGCTTTAAGCTACTTGCATGTTGGAGTCTAGCTCAGGGGGATCCGGATTTAAACCAGGAATGGTTCCGGGTCATGGTTGGGTGGAACATGGTAGTTCCCAAGTGATTTGGTCATCAAATAGAGATCAAATATGCATTGAATTGTTAATGTTGGTTAATTGAGTGTCTAGGTTCAACCATTAATAGAGCTTCAAGTTCAGGTATGAAGCCCTAGACTGCCTATTCTATTTCCCTAAATTTAATTGTTGGATATACTAGGTAAATGATTTCAATGCATTTCCTAATCACGTGTCTAGGATTCTCTATTTAAAATCTGCTAGGGTTTTTATTTTCTTTAATATTAAGCTTAGGCTGTAAATTTTATTATATGATGTACATTAGCAGGGTTTGTACATTTAAGTTGATTTCTGTATTATTCCCATGCTTAGTTTATGTTTACTATATTTAGGTTTTGTTACCGGTTAGCATATAATTGGTCTACAGGTTTCCTTACTCTGCTGACATATTTCATTTGTCAACAGAGGCTTGTTTTAAATTAAAAATTAGTTCAAAAGTACAGGTTAAATGTATAGAAATATATATATATATATATATATATATATATATATATAATAGTATTCAAATAGTTTTATAATTAATTTACTAATTATATTACTTATAAACTAAAGTACATAATTAAATATTCTAAACTAAATCAACTAAGAATAGACAAAAACTAAATTTAAGATAAGAAATCATTAAAGACCTTCAAGGTCTGTCTCAACAAGTATAAGTTAAATATCATAACATTCCATTAAATAAACATAATCATAGTTAACCAATCAGAGAAGGCATCGTGACCATCCATGTGGTTCAATGCCAAACCTCTATATTATATTATAAACTCCACATTTCTAAGATCTTAATCCAGTATCTCATCCCTTTACATAACTCATTGTTAGAAAATAACCTATAGTCCTATTATTACAGTCATCCTTTTCATTAAACATAAAGTGTTTAAAGGCCTCATCTAAATCTACACATAGCAGTTGCATGACATTAAACAACTAATAATTAAAACCCATTTTTCCAGTAGAGGTCGCGACATCGATTCCTATGTATGTCTAGGCCCAAGGAAAAGACAATAATAACAAACCATAGCATTTTATACATGAACAGTAAGCAAATCGTATAACCATATTTACATAGGCCACACTATACATCTAATGTATGCGGGCTGCAATTTATAAATACACCAAATGATATGCAATAAACAAAGGCATATGCTACCAGTGAGGTCGTAAGACCCTAACTACATTCACGGCCTCGGCCATGTTTTTTAAGTTTAACACATAGTCTTTCCAAAATATCCCTACATTAATAGTCTTTCCAAAATATCCCTACATTAACGTTGGCCATCATGGGTTCCCCACTCATGGCTCTTCACAGTCCACATTGCATAAGAACCAATAACAATAATTAATACCCTACACTAAGCTATCACAACACTGAGTGAAAGGCTCATGCTATTCACGGCATAGCCTATACCCACGTTGTCAATGTATTACAATATAAAGCTAAGGAATGACATTATACACATAACCTTCAAGTAGGTGAATGCCCCATGTAAATCTACCACAACAAATCGAAAAATGCAAAATAGAATCGTCTTATACACAACGTAAAATATTAACCATCGTAATCAATTGCAAACAATATTTATATCCATTTACACAGTGGGTATCATGTTTGCTACATAGTCATCATTTAATACCAAAAACCAAGTCAAACAAGCATGCTAATGGGCTAATGCAACATTGTAAGAAATGGTGCAGCCCATGGCTAAAAGGCCCAAATCAAAATAACGATTTACATAACCCAAACTTATTTACATAGAGCCGAATGGCTTACGAGTTACTTCATGCCCCAAATTCCATAACAAATAATAAAACCCAAGTCTGTAATCATAAGCCTGAAGGAAAACTCCAAACCCCACTGAGAAGTCCCAAACCCAAACAAAGAAACAACACACAGACATGATGAGAAGAACACAAGAGTATGCTTGTTAAGCAAGACTTACCTTGCACCTTGTCTCTACAGACAAGACGACGACCAAGCTGGATCCACGCTGCTCTTCACTATACTTCGGAACCTATAAACACCAAGTGAAACTAGGGATGAGAAGTATGACAACATTAAGAACCTTAAACCAAAACAATTTGCAGACATAATAACCCAGAACGAAGCTTACCTTATGGTCTGAGTGTCGCCTCCATGTTTTCTCCCTGCATAGAGCCAAAATACACAAACCCCAAATGACAAGCGAATTGGAAAATCCATCGTGAGCCCAACCTAATTTTGGGCTGTCATGAAACCTAAGTGCATTAATGCACCAGCTAGTGTCCATTAACAAAATACCAAACCCACTCTCCATAGTAAGGTTTCATTGCATAAACATGGTCTCCATTTCTCATGCAAAAGCTTAAAACCCTGCTAACATATGGTTCAACCATATGATATATATATATTCACCACCCTATTCATAACACAAGGTAAACCATTACAACGTATATGTTATAACAAGGAATATTGTATTACAATGTTAAGGTTTAGTGCTTGGACAAGGCTTGGTCTACACTAGTCTCAAGACAAGCCACAATACTTGCACATTAAACATGACATGAAAACTTTAGGTTTTAAGCCATAAATTAGTAAATACATTTAAGCCCTAATCTTATGCTTAGTGAACATGGAATATGTAATATGTCATGTTAAACAATTAACCCTCATAAAAGAATCAAGGGTCTCTCCTTAAGCCCAGACAATAACCTGCAAATGGAGAACATAAGAAGTGTTAACAAGTTTTGATAAAATAAACATAGAACAAAATTATACTAAGATATATAAACGATGAGATACAAAACCATAATGAAGTAAAAATAGTAATTATACCTGTTGTTACGGAGAAAACTTCCTATGGCTTGGGGTGTACCACAACAGACAGAGTAACCGTAGAAATCAATCTCTTCCCAATATGCAAGAGAAATATAACATCTAACACTAAAGGATCTCGAAACATACCTTATTCCAGATGGTTGATGTAGATCCCTGTTGAGCTTTTCCAATCCTGCTTGTGTTAAAAATTGGCTCTCTCAATGATCAACAAACAAGACAAGCATGATATACAATGGTGTTAGACCTACTCTAGCATATATAATCAATAATGTATAAGCAATTAAAAGCATCCATGGATTCAATATTCATTTAAATGAACATCATTGGACAGGAAAATATATTTCTATTAATATAAATCAGATATTACAAGAATGACAACCTCTGTCGGCACGTGTTCGAACCAGAGAAACTGAGTCCTCCACCTGGGCCTCCACCACCTCAATCCTCCATCTCTCAATAGCAAGATCATAAGCAAAGGAAAGCTTGGGAAGAACACCAAGTGCTCCAAGGGACAAAGGGATGTAGACTCAAGTATAAGCTACGACAACAATGGGTATAGTTTTTTTGCTCTTCAATTCCTCTCCTTTCAATGTATCCAAAGGGTTCCTTATATAGTGCTTCAATGGGGTAATCGAAGGTCAAATCCGAGTGATCTCAAGGCATATGGAAGGCCAAGAGACAAGTGACTTGGATCCACAACAAGGAAAACTCCAAAAATCTTTGGCCTTTTGCACACATCCTGATGTACATGGGTTTAAGGGTTATATCCGCATATATACATGTGAAAGTGTTAAAAATTCGTGTATGGAAAATAACATGTGTTTTTAGGGATGATAGTGGAAACATCAAAGGTACAAAAATAGTCCATGGGGTCCAAAGAGTCTGCAAAGGGACAGGGAAGGCCCGTGTGTGATCTACCATGTGTGGTAAAATTAGTTGTAACAGATGCCCCCTAATGTGTGAGGTCAGAGGGGTGATACGATGGCCCAAATACATTATAAGTCCATCCCAGAAGTGGAATGATGAAGAACCAGCCATCCAACAATACAGTACAAATATCTCTTCATATGACTGCAAGTACATACAGCAATCCCAGATACATAAGAGTACAATGGCCATGAATAGGCATGATACAAAATATGACATGTGTGGTCATCGCCACGTACAATATAGATAGATCAGAATCTCCATGATGAATATATACAAAGGATCATGATCTCCATGAAAGATAAATATATACAATGGATCAAGATCTCCATAATGGCTGAAGATATCTGACATATACTGCAATCAAGTCACGAGAGATGAAATCTCATGAACACTAGCACGATCAAGGAGGTAGCATATATGAAATGCCACCAACCTAGAAATTCTTCTACACAAACCGCTATGAGTACATTTCCTACTATGTGAATAGAGGTGTCGAGGTTGAACATAGTAGTCCATCATCTGATTACCGGTCATTGATGTATACCGTTAACAGACGCGAGATCCGACCACCGATAATGAAAATGGGAATCAAGGTACTATAGTGCAATCTAACAAGTGTGAATAAATTTGTTGAGGTCGAACACTTGAAAGAATCCATCGATCAAGGGACATTGATGTATTCCCAAAACTGTCGATGGCGAGAGAAGCTGTCACTGATGATTGCAAGTCTCAAGGCACTCAAAATGACTCTAGACTCCTATCCCAGAATAAATGATCTGAAGTCGATGGGATGAAATCCGCTGGAAGGAGGGCATTAAGGCACTCCCCATAATCCAACACGAGGTACTCCGCAAAGCTGTATAATGTGGAAGGACTCAATCATAATGTGTATGAACCAGTAATAGTACCAGGAATGGTCGACATGCAAAGTCAAGAAAACTAAGGAATGGCCGACTCGGGCTTTAACTTCCTTGGAACAAGAGCATAAAGGTGAATGGTGATTGAATGTAGGTAGCATAGACTCAATATACAAAACTGGGACATATCTGCAACACAGGAGGCATCGATAGAGGCTCCCTAGGGACTGGAAGCTTAACTAGTATGTGGAGACAAACTCAGAGAAATGAGTACAGCTCCTAAAGTCAAACTATTAACCCAACCAACAGATGTGATATCCAGTGCTTTGTTCGAAGGTGACACGACTTGACTGCTGCCAAAGATAACATCTTTTCTTGTCCGGATTTTTGGTTTTTTGATTATTTTGGATTATTTAAAAAATATTTTGAAAAGCTTGAAAAAGAATAAAAGTGCTTTATAGTTATAAACTAGGAGGAGACAAGTGTCAAGGGGCAAACAAACTAGTTCCAAGCAGCGGAACATACCTATGCTCAATGCAAGGAAACATGTGTAGGATAACAACACTCGGGGAAAATTCCCCTCCCGGTAAAAATGGGGAATCAAGCTACAAAAGATATATAAAATGGATCTACTTGGCTAGACATGAGACAAGCTCTGGCTATATAATTGATAATCAAAGTCAGGGAAGTCAGCATAAGGCTTAATAAGGCAAGGAAAACTCATGATAATGCAATTACAACTTCACATAAGGGAGTCCTGGGGAAAAGGCCAAAAAAAAAGATCAAGAGGAGTATGAGGCTCTTGCGCAAAGTCATGGAGGTACTATACAAAGGACTCCCCCACCCTAAAGGAAAAAATGTTGGCATGGGCACTAAATGAAAAACATGAGCTAACTAGAGTACCCATGTAAGGTCAAGCTCTACCATTCATGTCATGTCATTTCTAAAAGCAGCAAGAAGGTTCTGTGACAAGATAGAATGGGTTCATACCTAAGGTTATAATGAAATGGTCATAAGGTCATCCAAAGTGCAAACGGATGTGAAACCTAACCTATATGCCATTTTAGACATAATACCTAAAATCGGCACGAACGGTTCAAAACCACTCTCAAACCGTGTTCAAAATAGACTCCTACATCATCAAATTAGTTCAAAACGGTCCAAAATGGTCAGAAACGGTCAAAACTATAGAAAGTGGGTAAAAATTTTCAAATTTTTTCTATAAATAGTAAAAAATTTAAAAATTCCATATCATTTGAATTTTTTACCCATTTGAGCTCAAAACTTCCAACTCGAATTCCAGGAGCATCACCTGGCGAAATTCGACACCGTTTGATCCAGGTAACTCCTCATGTCCTCCTCTTCCTATTTCATGCAAATTTTTTAAGTTTTCATGATCCATTTAATTTTGTAAGCCATCCTAAATTGTGCGTTTTATCCCACACAAGTATTGGGGTTTTTTTCGTGTATAGAGTTGGCCATACGCAGAAAAAACGTCCAAACCCACGTACATACACGGATATTTTGCAAACAGTCGTGTATGCAGCCGAAAATGAGATTTTCAAGGGAAAATATTAATCAAACTTCTTGTTTTTTATGTAGGATGGTTTTAGAATGGAGGGAGAGGGAACATGGTGATGTGGAAGTGGCTGTGTGAGGTGACTTAATGGCCCAACAAGCATTGCGTGCATGCAGTTTGTATAAGTTTTGGTGTCTTGGTAGCTGGAGGGCCAAACCAAGACTCCTCCAGATGCTAGTGGATTACTGGGATCCAAACTCTGAGTCTTCTCACATTATCGGGATATTGCTCAGTATAGAAATTGAGGACATATACTTTATCATTGGATTATCCTGACGAGGAGAGGTGGTAAATATCAGATCTTGCAGGCCAGGAGGTGGATTGACTATGGATGAGTAAATTGTGGTGTACTGCTTTTCGGACACGGAAAAGGTTGGGAGTCAAATCCCGACAAACTCTATCCAGGTGCTGGGCCTGAAGGCCATACTGTTGGCATTAGGCAGGATAGCCAGATTAACTTCACTCCACCAGGCCTCTCAGCCACTGATGTTCTATGCGGTGGAGTGTATGAGACCCACAGTGTATGACTGGAGCACTACGCTGTTGAGCAACATGAAGCAACAGCTCAGTGACTGCAAGATGGGAAGGGTAAGAAACTTCGGTTTTGGAAGCATATTGAGCACGTTCTTCTTTGAGCATGTACCAGGGCTAAGCCCTAGAGTGGAAATTTCTCCACACAGAGTTCAAGATCCAGCCCAACGATGTTGGGAAAATGTTATGTGCAGACTGGGCGAAGGTAGGGTGGCTAACCCCTACCTAGCAGACTTCTTTCCATGGTGGGAAAGGCAGATCATTGCCATCGATGACTACCCCTATGCAAGGATAGACTTCCGTGGAGATCCAGACATGCCCCTACCACCAGGAGCGGCATATAGCGACATAGGTAACAAATCCCAAAACCACTGTTTAAGTTTTTTGAATTATTAAATTTTTTGTGTTTTTTGATATAATGAATCAAAAGACATGTTTTGGTGTGACGACACATAGTGACAATATGTCATGTGTATGCAGATGTTGAACCATGGTGACTGGATGGGTTCCCTTGTCATAGATGGAGGGGAAGAGGAGACAATATCATGGGTGTGGATGCGGAGCAGACGCTCCAAATCCTTCACACAAACATTGTACACTTGACACAAAGGGTACCCATGGTGCAAGTCGAGGATTTTCCTGAGGCCATGCAGCACCAGGTGGTTGGTGTACCATGGGCATGAGTTCGATTATTGCAATGGCTACCTAGAGTCGTGGTGTTCTACCATGATCAGAACCCCCCTCCTCCTCCTCAATCTTAGAGACCTGAGAGTATTTATTTTTGTACAATCGTGTATTATATTTTGGTGGCTTGGAAGCCCCAATTTTGTATTATGACACTTATGTATTATTATGTCACATTTTGGATGTTAATGAAATTTTTTTATGATGATCGATTTTATTTATTTACATGTGTACAAAAATGTATGTCTGTGATATGCTTATTGTCTATGAAACAAATGCCAATCTAACACATAGTTAGCATATGAGTTAGCAACTTAATTACAAATTCTTGAAACATGAATGTATGTTATATTTTCAAATGTCATTTTGGCAATCTCACATGTAAGAATCTTCGTAATAATATTGGATCCCTAATACGATACGAGCCATTAAGCTATGAAACCACTAACTGTGAATCAAGACGTACCTCAAGAGAGAGAACACCATGTGAAATGACATCACACAATAACTCAATAATGACACTATATTCAGCAACATTTTTCGAAGAAGACCATAAACATACACCTCCTGAAGACAATACTTGACCCGTAGGAGTATAAATCACCCAAGTAGCCGAAGCTAAGTTTTGAGTGTGACGGCCAGCACCATTAGCGAATCCTATGTAAATGGAAGAATCCATCGAAATCTCCCATAAGAAACAGAAGCTAATCAACAAACCCGATCATCATAAGAAAAACTAACTACACAAAAAACTGTACAATAATATACAACAATCAGCCCTGGCTGAAGATCATGCATAGTATTTTTTAAGATAGAGCCCATTTCTAGGCTCCACCAAGGCTTTCCCTTCGTAATCCACCGGCTCGTAGGCTTCCTTGTCTAACACACGCTTGACCACGTAAAAACCATGCCACATGGGATTAAACTTCCTTGCCCCCAAGGGTTCTTTATCTTGGTCCTACAAAAGGACCAAATCACCTTTAATAAAATTCCTCAGATGGATAAACTTGTCATATTGGACCTTGACGGGACGCTTATTTACTTCTAGAGCCACTAAGGCATCTCGGCACTACTCTTCCAGCTACTCTAAGTGGGCCAAATGTTCTTTCAATGCGGAAGTGTTGGTAAAATCTCTATAGCTAAATTCAACGAAGGGATTTTGCATTCAACCGAAAAGACGGACTCCACCCCATGTACAAGTTGATATGGAGAGAAACCGGTGGCAGTCTTAACCGCAGTTCTATAGGCCCACAAAGCAGGATATAACATGATATGCCAATTCGTCTTGCTTCGTACGATGGTTCGTTGGATAATGGACTTAAGTGATTTATTCATTACTTCAACCTGTCCATTTGCCTGAGGGTAATAAGAATATGAGTGCCCCTGCTTATACCCTAACTTTGAATCCAACTCTTCCATCATTTTATTCTGAAAGATCCTACCATGGTCAGTGACAAGCTCTTTCAGAATGCCGAACTGAGTAATAATTTGGTTGAAAATGAAATGCACGACTGTCTCACTGTTGGATTTAACCGTGGGCATAGCCTCTGCCCATTTCGTGAAATAATTGATAGCCACTATAATGTGATGATGCCCCCCAGCCGAAGCTGGGTTGCAATCCATAAAGTCAAGCCCCCACTTGGTGAAGGGACCAACGGTGATAATAGGATGTAACAGGGCTATATGCGAGCACATATTACATGCAAACACCTGGCAAGGGTGACACTTCTTGACCGCATTAACACAATCTTTGAATATCAACGGCCAAAAATATCCTGCTCTCAAGATTTTTTGGGCTCTAGAAATCCCAGATAAATGACTACCACACGCCCCTCTATTGTAATCATTCAACACAAACTCAGCCTCATCAAGGGTTAAACAACGACGCAAAATTGAATCTACCCCATGGCAGTACAAAGTGTTATCCACTATAAGGTAGTTCTTAGCTACATGATGTAATCGTCGTTTCTCATCCCGAGAAAGGTGAGTAGGGACCTTCAACGTTTGCAAATACACAATGATTGTTGGAGACATTTACCATCATACACACTCTTTCGGTCAAATTGGCCTAGTTAAACCACTATCCTAAGTTTAATTGACATTAGTGGAGCATTAATTGCCATCATCCAGTCACACCCACGCCTACCTACAGTCAAGGAGGCTAACTTAGCCTTCTCCTACAGTCAAGGAGGCTAACTGGAGCACTCCGGGGGTGATCTGAGTGATATTAATGCACCTAATTGCTAACTGGTGGTTACAATCAGTTCAACCAGTAAGTTACAGTCAGTTAAGGCGCCTCCATTCATTAAATATATTATTTTATTATTATTTAATGATTATTTATTATTATTTAATGATCTGGAGTTAACAAGGTGCCTCCACCAACTTCTGATGGTCAGTTCAGCTTCAGTTAACCTCATAAGGGTTCATTAGAGTCATGCAGCACTAGAAATTGATGGTTGGATTGCTATGACATGTGTTTGATCTCCTTCAGTTGAGATTCAGTCATTTATTGCACTTCGACTTCAGTTAGGGTTTGGTGAGTCAATTAGGGTTTTAGTCAAGTGGTTAACTGAGTGAGATTGCATGGCAAAGAGTCAGTTAAGCTAGAATCACTCATTGAATTCGAATTGTCCCTTAGGTATTCGAATTATTCATGGAGTTAATCCATTTCTCAGCATGGAAATTGTAACCCATTATTGTTTATAAAATATACAGAGAGGAAACCTATTTTGGTTCCAGTTAATTTCCAATTCATGAGTATTTGTTAATTATTCTTTGATGATTTTGATTCCTAGTTCCTAGATCATGTGCAAGAATTAATATGGTATCAGAGCATACAGCGGGACGAAGATCAATCTCTCAAAAATAAGATTTTTGACAAATTTCTTCATGAAATTTGATCAATAGCTCAAAAATCCAGCACTGCACCAGAAGCCAAGGCTTACAACTTAATACCCCAAGTAAAGAACTTGTTGATCAAGCTTGCTTGATTGACTATGCTAGGTGTGATGAAATCCTAAATGTGCAGGCTGTCCAACCTTACGGTGCCCCTTTTGTTTTGATTTGCAGGTTTTATCAGGTACAACTTCGAATGGACTCATCAATCCCTCTTCTCACCCCATTCACAAGCTATTCAGAATGGAAGTTGAAGATGATTGCATCTCTGAAGAGACGAGGTCTCTATGAGTTTTCTATTGGACTTGGAAAAGAGTCTTATGAGAATGAGAATGACTGGCTAAATGACGGTGATAGATATTTTGGAGCAATATGTTTGGCCCTTTCTCCTAGCTTGTACTACCTTATTGATTCTGCTGAATACCCAAAGAATTTCTGGCCAATATTGGATAGAACCTTTGGAAAGCACAATGAGGATCATAATAGTACTTTTGAGATCACAACCAGCACCACAAGATTTCTTTACTCAAAATTCTCATCCTCTACTTTCTCTGATGAATTTGTTCAAGATGAAGATGAAGCAGAATCTTCTACACATTCAATTCGAATTGAAGAAAGTCTCCATGAAGTGACTCCTTCTCTCGATGCTCCAGAATTTCACGAGATTTCTGATATCTCATCTTCTCATATTGCTGAAACAGAAGAAGACATTTGAATCTCTGATATTGAAGAAAAATGCTACTACATTTCCATGCAAACATTCACCGGTGATTTTCCTTTGAATTCTGTGCCAAATTTACCAAAAATTGCTTCCGAAAGTGAAGAGAAATTTGATTTTTATCCCTATAATGTTTCTGCTGGTGTGCAAATATGTAATACCTTGGATATTTTGGAAAAAATATCAGATTACAAGAGTGATCAATTCGCTCCCCATGATCTATATCTTCCAGCAAAATCTTG
>LPNX010983153.1:132286-154742 GCA_001517045.1 Pseudotsuga menziesii | reverse complement strand
AAGAAGAAGAAAACTGTGCATCTACCGTCTCGGTTGACCATACTTTTGGATCTGATATGAACCTTATTGGATCTGATATGATCTTATTTGGATCTGATCTAATATTGCTTGGTTCAAAATTTCAGGTTCATAAACCTTTAGTACTGCTTGTAGTTGTTCTCATCAATGGTGTGAAGAAACAAGTACCACAAGTCTCCTACAAAACTGCTGCTGGGGATTTGATTTCATTTCATAGTTTTGGATCTGTTGTGAACTTATTTAAATCTAATTTACATTCTGATCTGATATTATTTTGTTCATATTTTAAAATCCAAGAACTTTCAGCCATGCTTGTAGCTGCCTTCACCAATTTCGGTGTGAAAAATCAAGTACCGCAGTTCTTCTTCAATTTTGCTGATGGGGATTTGGTGTTAGTTTCCTCTTATGAGGTTGCTGATATTTTATTTTGTGATTCATTATCTATTTCAGAATCTATATCAGATTATGGAGCTCAAGCATTCGCTCTCCAGAGTCCCAGGGATTCTCTACCTTTGGTCACAAGCTCATCTCCTCACAGAATTAGTAAAGAGGAAGACATTCTGCATCTGCATGGACACTTGCTCCTAAGATTTGGGGCTGATTTTACCACTCATGGTTTGTTGTTCAAGGCTGCAACATATCAGTTTCTTGAGTGTTCCACACATGGTTCAAATCCTCAAGAACCTTTGCTCTCTCTTCAGATGATTTCAGTTGCTCTACATGGTTCCAGTTAATTTCCAATTCATGAGTATTTGTTAATTATTCTTTGATGATTTTGATTCCTAGTTCCTAGATCATGTGCAAGAATTAATATGGTATCACAAGCTATTCGGAATGGAAGTTGAAGATGATTGGATATATGAAGAGACGAGGTCTCTATGAGGTGTCTATTGGACTTGGAAAAGAGTCTTATGAGAATGAGAATGATTGGCTAAATGACTATGATAGAGCTTTTGGAACAATAGGTCTGGCCCTTGATGATAGCTTGTACTACCCTATTGATTTTGCTGACCACCCAAAGGATATCTGGACAAAATTGGACAGAACCTTTGGAAAGCACAATGAGGATCATAATAGTACTTTGGAGATCACGACCAGCACCACAAGAGTTCTTCACTCAAAATTCTCAGCCTCTACTATCTCTGATGAAGTTGTTCAAGATAAAGATGAAGCAGAATCTTCTACACATTCAATTCGAATTGAAGAAAGTCTCCATGAAGTGACTCCTTCTCCTGATGCTCCGGAAGTTCATGAGATCTCTGATATCTCATCTTCTCTTATTGATGAAACAGAAGAAGACATTCGAATCTCTGATATTGAAGAAAAATGCTGCTACACTTCCATGCAAACATTCACCGGTGATTTTCCTTTGAATTCTGTGCAAAATTTGCCAGTAATTGCTTCCGAAAGTGAGGAGAAATTTAAATTTTCTTCCTCTAATGTTGCTGCTGGTGTGCAAATATGTAAAAAATTGGATATTTTGGAAGAAATATCAGATTATAAGAGTGACACATTCGCTCCCCATGATCTATATCTTCCAACAAAATCCTGCAGGATTACATGCACCAAAATTCAGAATTTTGAAGAAGAAGAAAACTGTGCATCTACCGTCTCGGTTGACCATAATTTTGGATCTGATATGAACCTTATTGGATCTGATATGATCTTATTTGGATCTGATCTGATATTTCTTGGTTCAAAATTTTAGGTTCATAAACCTTCAGTACTGCTTGTAGCTGTTCTCATCAACGGTGTGAAGAAACAAGTACCGCAAGTCTCCTACAAAACTGTTGCTGGGGATTTGATTTAATTTCATAGTTTTGGATCTGTTGTGAACTTATTTAGATCTGATTAACATTCTGATCTAATATTATTTTATTTATATTTTAAAATCCAAGAACTTTAAGCCATGCTTGTAGCTGCTCTCACCAATTCCGGTGTGAAAAATCAAGTACCGCAGTTCTTCTTCAATTTTGTTGATGGGGATTTGGTGTTAGTTTCCTCTTATGAGGTTGCTGATATTTTATTTTGTGATTCATTAGATATTTCAGAATCTATATCAGATTATGGAGCTCAATAATTCACTCTCCAGAGTCCCAGGGATTCTCCACCTTTGGTCACAAGCTCATCTCCTCACAGAACTAGTAAAGAGGAAGACATTCTGCATCCGCTTGGACACTTACTCCTAAACATTGGGGATGATTTTACCACTCATGGTTTTCTGTTCAATGCTGCAACATATGAGTTTCTTGAGTGTTCCACACATGTTTTGAATCTTCAAGAACCTTTGCTCTCTCTTCAGATGATTTCAGTTGCTCTACATGGGTCCAGTTTTCGCCGTGCAACTGTTTATATTTCTGATTCAGTTGAGTACATTGTTCTTCTTCCAAAGTGGAAGATTCCTCCAGACATATTCATTTAGTTTGGATTCAGAGGTTCACATGCAGAGTCTCAAGATGCTGCTACATAGAAGAACCGATTCTTGATTTACTGCTTAGTTTGAGGGGGGGTATTTTTCCCATGAGGTTTTCTCCATTTCCTTGGTTATATTAAGCAGTTACTTTATTGTATAGGGTGACCTATGGCCTTAGTTTCCAGGGCCCTATCATTTTATGCATCTATGTTTTCTAACTCTTCCTAAGTATAGCTTAAGGGGGGGTGTTGGAGACATTTACCATCATACACACTCTTTCGGTCAAATTGGCCTAGTTAAACCACTATCCTAAGTTTAATTGACATTAGTGGAGCATTAATTGCCATCATCCAGTCACACCCACGCCTACCTACAGTCAAGGAGGCTAACTTAGCCTTCTCCTACAATCAAGGAGGCTAACTGGAGCACTCCGGGGGTGATCTGAGTGATATTAATGCACCTAATTGCTAACTGGTGGTTACAATCAGTTCAACCAGTAAGTTACAGTCAGTTAAGGCGCGTCCATTCATTAAACATATTATTTTATGATTATTTAATGATTATTTATTATTATTTAATGATCTGGAGTTAACAAGGTGCCTCCACCAACTTCTGATGGTCAGTTCAGCTTCAGTTAACCTCATCAGGGTTCATTGGAGTCATGCAGCACTAGAACTTGATGGTTGGATTGCTATGACATGTGTTTGATCTCCTTCAGTTGAGATTCAGTCATTTATTACACTCCGACTTCAGTTAGGGTTTGGTGAGTCAATTAGGGTTTTAGTCAAGTGGTTAACTGAGTGAGATTGCATGGCAAAGAGTCAGCTAAGCTAGACTCACTCATTGAATTCGAATTGTCCCTTAGGTATTCGAATTCTTCATGGAGTTAAGCCATTGCTCAGCATGGAAATTGTAACCCATTATTATTTATAAAATATACAGAGAGGAAACTTATTTTGGTTCCAGTTAATTTCCAATTCATGAGTATTTGTTAATTATTCTTTGAATATTTTGATTCCTAGTTCCTAGATCATGTGCAAGAATTAATAATGATATCCCCATACGACGGGTCCAAAGTTGAGATAAGGAAAATATGCTCATCGACAAATGTATCCTCATAAACCTCTTCCTCCTCCAAACTTGGAAAATCAAATATTAGCTCCGCAAAGATCAATGATTTCTTCGATTTCGCCGAAACGAATTCTTGAAAAATAACAATCCATTTATTGTATTTTCCCCCAATCATCCTTCAAGTGAGGATGAACTAAAACAGATTGATATGAGCTACAACCAAGGTTTGGCGAAGGAGAATGTAATGTCTCAATCTCTGAACCGCATAAATGATGGCCAATGCAAGTTTCTCCACATGGGAATAATAGATTTCCACATCAATAAGGTTTCTGCTCAAATAATATATGACATGCTTATGGATCTCCTCATCCTCCTGAACCAAAACCATACCAACCGTCTCCATGGACATGGCCACATAAATCAAGAAATCACGGCTATAGTCAGGTGGACCAAGCACGGGGGCCGATGCTAAGACTTCCTTAAGAGCATCAAAGGACTCATGGGCTCGCTCATCCCAGCAAAAAGGAGTGTCCTTCTTTAAAATACGCATAAATCCTTTAGTCAAGTTGGAAAAATTAACTACGAATCTTTGCAAGAAATTTTCCATACCTTGCAAACACTGAAAATGTCTAATATTACGTGGGGGAGACAATTGAAGTATTGCCTCAACCTTTAAGGGATCGAATCTTATACCCTTCCTCGATACGATGAACCCTAGAAAGCGACCAACAGTCACACAAAAGATGCACTTATGAGGATTTAACATAACTTGGTAATGGCGGCATCTTTCAAATACTAATCTCAAATGGTATGGATGACGCACTCTGAAATGAAAATGAGCAGCAAGGTCATCCAAATACACTTGGATAATCCTTTTGAGATCATGAAAAATTAAGGTCATAGCCCACTGAAATGTAGCTCCGACATTTTTAAGGTTGAAAGGCATCTTTCAATATGCAAAAGTACCCCAAGGACAAATAAATACAGTCTTATGTTGATCTTCAGGTTTGATCTGAATCTGATTATATCTGGAAAAACCGTCCATGAAGGAGAATACCTCGCTTCCCGCACACTTATCCACAATTTAATCAATAAACGGTGTGGGAAAATTATCCTTAGGATAAGCAAAATTTAAATCACAGAAATCAGTGCATATACAGATCGCTTCCTACTTCTTATCAACCAGAACGAGATTTGAAACCCACTCTGTCAGGGGAACGGGATAGCTAAAACTGGCTTTTAACAGTTTCTCTATTTCAACCTTAATGGCAGGTGCTTTTCTAGGATTCACCGCACGAAAACGTTGTCGAACCGGCTTCGCATCTGGATAGGTCTAGATCTCATGTTCGACAATACGAGGGTAAATACCTTGCATTTCCTCGTATGACCAAGAAAAGATGTCATGAATCTCTTTAAATAGCTCGATATACTCCTTCATTAGACAAAATTTCAACTCAAAATGGGCCTTTTAACTTTAAATCAAATTCCATGTCATCATGTGTTAGCTAATGATTGCTTTAAATTTGAAATACCGTATAGGTCTTAAACGCCATTTTAATATAAATTTGGGGATAGGTATCATAAAAGAAACTATTTTTTTTGTTTGTATTTTCGACATATCTCCCTGTGTTTTTACTCAAATTTCGATCAGAAGAGCTCGTTGGATGCGGAATTAAATTCCGCATCCAACGAGTACCCACTCGGCATAATTTTGATGGACCCTTCTACCCCAAAAATAAGAAATACCTAAAAAAACATGATGATGATGTCATCATCACATTTTTTCAGGTATTTCTTGTTTTTGGGGTAGTAGGGTCCAGCAAAAGTATGCCGAGTGGGTACTCGTCGGATGTGGAATTTAATTCTACATCCAATGAGCTCTCCCGATCGAAATTTGAGTACAAACATGGGGAGATATGTCGAAAATACAAACAAAAAAGTAGTTTTTTTCTTTTCTTCCTCCAAAATTAATAAATATTATTTTATTATTTTAACTATTATTTTATTAATTATTTTTAGGAGGCCGATTTTGAGTTGAAATTTCCTTTAATGGATCTCATTAGGGGAACAACTCGCCCCAATGTAGATGTTCTCAACTTTGCAAGGATCGCGAGAAAGATTGATAAGAATAGTAGGTGATAAATTCGCCATGTTCCCATCGGCCATCTGACCATGAGAGCTCAATGGAACCACGGGACTACCAATATTCTCACTAAGAATATCCCTAAAGTCATCACACTCCATATGGTCGAGTTCAGGAAGAAAATGTGATCGATTATGTAATTCTTCCCAAGGTGGCTCAACCCCAGACATGGCCTCAATAAAGGCTTCATCCGATGGAAAAATGTCGTCAAGGCAATCATGTGCATGAGAGGACTCAACTGCCCATTCAGGCAGCACATACGTGTCCTCCTCCTCTATCCATGAAGAGGAAGGACTAAGCTCTGCAACCTGACCAAGATTTGCTTGATATGCTACCATCATTGCAAGCAACGACACATCCATTTCGACAGGTTCAATCGAAGGACTCGGTGAAGAAAGAATCTAAGGATATTCCATATGGGTAGTGCGAAAAGACACCGAATTAAACGAGGATGAATCCCCACCAAAACTAGATTTGATCATAAGAACGGGCACAGGACAACTAAAGGTTCCCATAAGAGACAGATACATACCCACACCCACACTCCTAGTTGCCAAATGAGAGTGATCGATAATCAGGATAGAAGCTCTCGATGATGCATTAACACTTGGATTATAGAATGATTTCTAATCATTCATAACGATCTTCCCATTAAATGGAAATCATACCACTTGAAAGAGAGAAGAGGCTACGACTTGCATACTATACATCTAATTCCGGCCTAGCAAAAGATTGTAGTCAAGGGGCGCATCAACCACCTCAACCTCGATCGCGACAGTCTTCCCTCCTAATTGGACTTTAAGAGAAAGAAGAATCCTGTGTGGCTAAAATGATATACCATAAAAATCCGTCAACATAGTAGCGGATTGAGACAACTCGAGAGAACCCAAACCCTTCCAACATGACAAAGACATCACAGAAGTAGCA
The DNA here is from genome assembly GCA_001517045.1 of Pseudotsuga menziesii. Taxonomy (NCBI): domain Eukaryota; kingdom Viridiplantae; phylum Streptophyta; class Pinopsida; order Pinales; family Pinaceae; genus Pseudotsuga; species Pseudotsuga menziesii. The sequence continues at coordinate 148,170 of LPNX010983153.1, read as the reverse complement.
GTGCCTTCATCAATCACAGTTCGTTTGACATTCATATTAAGATATTCTACATGAATCAAAAGAGACACGTAGTAAGGAAAGAGAGGTTGTATTCCCATTGTTTCAAATTTGATAACAAAAGAAGAGTTATCATCATCAACCCCAAGAGCAATATAAAGCAAGGCTCTCCTCTGGGGAGGACAAGTCTGAAGTACTTCAAGCACGGACATTGCACAAGGATTTTGACCCAAATCCTCGACAATAGAATAGTTCTGGGTTGCTCGGGCATTAGGATTGTGCCCTGAACGCTTTAGGAATCCCTTAGGAATGCAAGGTGCGACTTCAAGTTTATCCGTAGGTTTTTCGATATGCAAAGGGCTCTAGGGTGGAGTGGGTTCCTTTCCAAGGTCCAGTTGTGATGAACCATAATCCTTCTCATGGGTCACAACCTTAGTAGCGTGCACCATGTTAATGCAACCATGACCAGTATTGGCCTCCGACGGATTTTGATCTCCACCCGATGCACAATGAGGATCAATGGTCCTCGAGTTCATATTTTTATTGTTGGGTAAAGGATTAGTTAGCAAAACTGGGCCCTGTTCTATGAAACTCAAGGCATCTTCCATATGAGGGCACAAGTGAGTGAGGTGGTCCTGCTTACATAAATTGCAAGGAAAATTTACCTTACGTTTAGTCTGCTTGTCCCCCCTAGCATTACGAGTGTTCTTGTCATTATAATTAGCATTTTCGATCTTATTCCCACCCTTATGATTATTTTTCCCTTTTTTCTTATTCCTTCTAGGTTGCTAGTTTCCCTTCTAGTTCGATGATTGCACGAAAAGTACACTCACCGTTTGGGTAGGTTGATACAAAGCCGTGGCTTGTCCCGACGTGGATTGATTAATTGATAATTGGCTCACTTGTTTTACAACCGAATCCATAGGTTTGGTACTTGTACAACCCACAATTCCATCGACATGTGGCCCGAGCTTGATCTTGGGATCGAAACTAGATCGCGAAGCATTAGGTATAATCTCATGCAAATGTCTGGATTGAGCGTAGATCAAATCCAACTCTTGTGCCCTAAATATTACTTGTTCCTTGTTTTGGACTCCAGATGTAGAAACATCCTTCGCGATGTAAGGTAATAACGACTTGAGGAACCACTCAAGGAGAAATTCTGGTGGTATAAAGGCTTTAATCAACCGCTTCCATCTACACCACTCTTGAATATGATCCAAGATATGTGTGGCTTTGTCTTTTCGAAATGTTGACAAGAGCTTGATACCAATGTTGTAACATACGGGTAGCTGAAAGTGATTGAGGAAAGTCATGGCAAGGTCATCAAATAAAACATATGCCCCCCTTGGTAACTCTATATACCATTTCGCTGTAGGCCTGGTGAGGGTGCATTGAAATATCCTCAAACGGATTGAATCCTCATGTAAGGAAATGGAATAGCACCAAAGGTGAAAAGTAGTGACATGCTCACTAGGATATTCTCCAGCTTTTCCTTCAAACTTGGGAATGTCCGAAGGAAGCTTGTTAGGGACAGTCGACAAGGCTGGGTCATGAGATACCGGATCATTCATAAGTCTCAATAAGTCAGGTAAGTTCAATGTTGTGAGGAAAGGGAGCCTAGGTTGAGCCGGTCTATGCTACGCTCCCTGATAGTTCTGGTTCATGTAAGGCTAATTGCTATAAATACCATGGCCTTGACCATAATAACCCCCTTCCATTTGACCCATATTGGGCTACATGGAAACATTGTGATGTGGTGTACCTTGATTATGCGGTGCTACAAAGCCATAATTGGAAGAGTAAGCAGGTTGTTGATACCCATACCCATAGGGTTGAGAGTTCTGTCCATACTGCGGTCCATAAGACTGTCCATGAGAAGCTTCGTAAGGTGTCCCATGGGATGTCCCATGATAATGTCCATTGTTAGGGATATGGGGAACTCCTTGAGATGGACCATGAGATGATCCAAAACAGGGATATGACCTCTCGACACAACAGGAGGCACTTGACTTTGAGATACTACCATGCGAGCAGTCGCAGTACGAACATGGCTAGTAGCAATATTCCGACCCGAAGGATCACGTGAATGAGGGGGAGGAAGGGTAATAAAAAATGCATTCGAAGGAGTAGGGTTCGAGGACGAAGGGACATGTGAAGGGATGTAAGTGGTGTTCCCAATGGTCACTTGTTTTGGTTCTGGTATTTGCATATGATTACTAACACTAGGTATAGGACGGACATGTAAGGTTGATTCCACCACTGGGATGGAAGGTGCAATGTGACTAGTGCTCCCAAATCTCTCTGCATGGAAAGGAATAGGAGCGCCCCTAGGCGTAGTGCTAGGGTCAACTTTCGACTCAACATGATGTGCTGGATCGGGTGCAGGGATATCAGACATGCCATAACAAACATGAGTAGTGCTTATGGGTTCATAATGAGTCTCATCACCTGGTAACCAATACCGGTGACTTGTGAATGAGGGATCATAACCAGAATGTGAAGGTATTTTCGGTGAAGGATCATATATGGGAGTAGGATCTTCATCCCCAACCTCATGAGGTGGAGAGGAAATCTCAGGAATCTCATCCTCGTGGTATCCGATCATGTGTGAATCAAAGTAAGAAGTAGTCCGCCTGGACTATCTATTTCTTTCTCCCAAAGGAGGAGCATACATGGAAGGAGAAAGTCCTGCTAAACAACAAGAACGGTGAAGTGTCATGCCCGAATCGACAATGACTCAAAAAATGAAAAGACTCGATCTAATTACACAAACCCTAGGCAAACTAGCATGCACAAAGCATACACCTATAAAATGTAAATCCAAATAACAAGCAAACAAGGGTAGGATATGTGAGCTCTCGAATGAAGCAGGTATGTCTCGCCTAGGAGAGGGTTGAGACTCCCATACAAAACAAACGAAGGTTCATAACCAATTATAGTGTCCCTCAGCTTCAATGCATATAGCGACTATGTTTTCCAACCCCTACCTGGATAGGACACCTGCAGAATAACCTCTACGAAGTACCCCTTCGATAACCTAGGTAAGGAAACTAAGGTCACCTCAATATAATCAATGCTCAGGCAGACAGTCGTAGGCAGGATTGACTGTATGGGTAGGGTAGAAAAGCCTGAAACTCTTGAAAGAGCCCCAAGATACGAATACAATCCTGGAAATATCTCCGATGCTACTCAGTTACAACCAGGGGTCATCCCAATCATAACCACTCACATTGCCTTGTGCTTAACTCCCTTTTAAGAGGAGGATCCTAAGAAACACTAATTATATAAAGGAATCTAACACTCTCACCTGGACAGACACATAAATGATTCGTTTAGTGGTCTTGGAGAATTTACTCACAATGAACTATTCCAAGACCCTAAAACCTAATCTTGTTAGTGCACCCTATAAAAGAAAAGAGTTTAATTCATTTTATTATGTGTTTATTTTAATTGGCTTATTACTCAAAAGGGCAAATGGTCGTGCAACTAATGATGTTACTATGCAACAAGAAGTAAAATGCACACCTAACAATTAATGCAAATGCACTATGTCAAATGAAAAATGGGGTATGCTACTACATGAAGTGGAAAATTTTCCTTCAAATGAATATGCAACCATTCCTATATGAAAAGAATACTCTCCAAGAAAACCTAATGCAAGTACCATGCAAATGCAAAAATGCAAACAATGCATAATGATGCAAAAAGCAAATGTTTTTGTATTTTTTGAATTAAATGAGATAAAAAGCAAAAGTATAACTCTACAACCTCCATAATTTGCAAGCACTATCAGACAACACTCAAAAAAAGCACCAAGGTAAAATATACATAATGCACTAATCCCAAAATAAAAAATAAAAAATAAAATGACAAGAACATTTTCAAAAATTTTAAACTAAAAAGCGTCTCTGGTAAAAAACAGAGGTGTATATAGACTCCAGAAGCATCCAAAAAGACTCAGCAATCATCCAAACTCACCCAGCAACACTTAATCTTCCCCAAAAAGGAAAAAATCAGGGCATACGTGACTGTTTGCAGAAAATCTGCATATATACGCGGCTATTCCAGGAAAACCCGCATGTACACGCAACTGTGAAGGAAAAACCCACGTATAGGAAGAAAAAGAGATAAAAAAGAAGGCAAACAGACAAGCTGAGACAAAATTTACTCCTATCAGACACTACTAGGAAAACATGCCCCCAGACCCGACTCAGAAATAGAGAAATCAGAGCAATTCAAGAACATTGAATGTCGATAAATCCCCCAAAGGAAATGACTAGGAACTCCCCAATATGGTCGCCAATTCTGTTACGAAGAAAACTTTCTATGGTTTGGGGTATACCACAACAGACAAAGTAACCATAGAAATCAATCCCTTCCCAATATGCAAGAGAAATAAAACATCTAACACTAAAGGATCTCGAAACATACCTTATTCCGGATGGTTGATGTAGATCCCCGTTGAGCTTTTCTAATCCTGCTTGTGTTATCAATTGGCTCTCTCAACAATCAAAAAAGAATGCAAGCATGATATATAATGGTATTAGACCTACTCTAGCATATATAATCAATAATGTATAAGAAATTAAAAGCATCCATGGATTCAATATTCATTTAAATGCACATCATTGGACAGGAAAAGATATTTCTATTAATATAAATCAGAGATTACAAGAATGACAACCTCTGTCGGCACATCTGTGAACCGTAGAAACTGAGTCCTCCACCTGGGCCTCCACCGCCTCAATCCTCCATCTCTCAATAGCAAGTTCACAAGCAAAGGCAAGCTTGGGAAGAACACCAAGTGCTCCAAGGGACAAAGGGATGCTGACTCAAGTTTAAGCTATGGAAACAATGGACTATAGTTTTCTTGCTCTTCAATTCCTCTCCTTTCAATGTATCCAAAGGGTTCCTTATATAGTGCTTCAATGGGGTAATGGAAGGTCAAATCCGAGCGATCTCAAGGAATATGGAAGGCCAAGAGACAAGTGACTCGGATCCACATCAAGGAAAACTCCAAAAATATTTGGCCTTTTGCACACATCCCGATGTACACGGGTTTAAGGGTTATATCCACGTATATACGCGAGAAAGGGTTAAAACGTTGCATATGGAAAATAACATGTGTTTTTAGGGATGATCATGGAAACATCAAAGGTACAAAATAGTCCATGGGGTCCAAAGAGTCTACAGAGGGACAGGGAAGGCCATAAATGTGTGATCCATGTGTGGTAAAATCAGCTGTAACACCTATTATAATTTGGAGTCGGTTAAAGAACCAAAGTCAACCAATAGTATGATCTTTAAGGTCACAAATTTTTGTACTCGTTAAATAGGACCCCGTCGCAAGGTATGAACTGCATGTGAAATAAAAATAGGTGCCTTAGTTCAGAGAACTAAGTAAGCCTGCAAAACCAGTAAACACCTTTACCTCTCAAACTGTCATGGGAGAATGAGTCCTGCCACTCTGCCCACTTTGTTTCCATAAACAAAGTTAAGTTAGGAATCTATAATTAATAAGTGCGACAATGCAGAAATGACGAGCATATATATCCAGTGAGGACACATAAGTGACAAAAGTATAAACGTAATACTAAGCACTAAATGGAAATACAACATCATACATAAAATACATTAAAAATAATGACTTAAAGTAAAAGACAGAACGTAATAATAGCTTACGAATAAACATAGGTACATGAAGTGTACGATAGAATTCCACAAGTGAATAATGTTTCATCTAGGTAGTTTTTACTAGCCTGTAATTTTTTTTTTGTATTTTCAATTTTTTGGGACATTACAACCATATTACCACAAGAGAAATCTAGCTCAAGACCTACCTCTTACTATGAAAGCAGAGCATCACGTTTAGTGTTGTATATCGTGAACCATCAACTTAATTTTGTTTAGGTATTGTTTAATATTTCCACTAAAATTGTCGTACAAGCTAGGAGCTGGTTGTGTTTATTTTTCCATGCTTATAAGTATCACAGTTAACGAACACAAGGGTTCTGTGAAAGAAATATGTGATATTGATTTGCAGGGTTTAAACACCCAGATGATATTGATGGTTAGGGTAATAGAGTTTTTTTCATTCATTTTCCTATTCATGTGTTCATGAGTAGCGTCAACTTATTTAAATATGTGTTTGGATGCCCATGCATTGCAATCCTATCAATGACCATAATTTAATATTATCAGTGGCCGTGATTCTTACATGTGTGTCATTAAACTACCTATGGTTTTCTTCCTGTACATAACGAGCTAAATCGATGGATTACATCAATTCTAGTTGTTTTATTTTTCTTTTTAATTTCTTTGATGTTGCTTGTTAAATGCAAGCCTTCCTATGATAATCGATGGGGTGGGGTAGATACTGGGATTGAATGAGTATGACGTGGATCTTCCTCGTGGATCTTCCTCTGATGAAACATTTGGGCGCGTAAAAATTGACAATGTTAAACTTGAGATTATTTTATTCGAAGAAGAAGGTGATCCGAACAAGTGGAATGCATGGCACAGTGCTTGTTTTTGGATCACGAAGGCTAAGTCCTCTTGCAAGCTTGGGGCTTAAAAAACTAGTACAAAAGTGTGGATTTTTCCACAGAGGTTTTCCACGTTTCTTACTTTTTGGTATAAAATCCGATGTAACAGGAACGAGGCGTCGATGTATCCACGCCTAGCCGTCGCTGTATCCACGCCTGGACTCTTAGACATCGCTGTATCCACGCCTATCCATCGCTGTATCCACGCCTAGACTCTTAGACGTCGTTGTATCCATGCCTAGCCGTCGTTGTATCCACGCCTAGACTCTTAGGTTGAAAGAACAATAGGTTGAAAGAACAATATTTGAATATAAGTGTTTAACTTATTCCAATTTCCTTAAAGAAATCCAAAGGTTGAAAGGATAAAATATTTAACAATCAACACTATAAATGTTGTAGAATCTGACCCCTTCGTTTTCCTATCAGCCTTCTAATAATGGAAACAATAAGTACAAATTGTCTCCCAATATATGTAAACATTAAGGGAATCCCCTGACGGACGTTCATGAATGAGGGACTGGGAGTGCAGTGAGCTAGCAAAGAACATGATTTCAACATCCTTGCTATCGCAAACCTCCCAAACATGTGTTTATGATTAGTCTCCCTTTTTGACTTTGGTAGACACTAGACACCCAACTTGTAGTGATATTTGTTGGAGAATTTTAAGTTCTTCCTTATAGTGGACTAATAAATACTTAATCTTTTCGATAGGGCTGATAAACTCGATATAGATTGGTAGGACTATCCATAATCTACCTAAAATTGAGGATTTTGTTTGATCACTTCGAATAGGGGTATAAACTCGATATACATTGGAGGGACTATCCATAATCCACCTAAAATTGGGGCTTTTGTTTGATCACTTTGAATTGAGCATCTAGGGAGGACATGATTCAACTCTAAAAATAACTGTTGAACTTAGGGTTAATAAAAAAGTTGTTGCCTGAAAGCATTAGGTATTACATTCTTGGGTTTTTCTTTTAGGTAGGCCCAATCACACTTGACCAATAGAGCCACCATCAAGCAGAATCAATCCTCCATTAGAAGGTCCTTCCAAATTCCAATGCCTTATTTTATCAACGACCTAACAACTAAGTATTTCACCGGCCCGACAAAGTTGTCCCTTATCTAAGTTCAATAAACTATATGCTCCAGGGATCCGGAGAGTACATGGTTTACCTCACTAATTCCATGTAAATGTTGAATTACTTGGGATTTCTTCTTATTGTCATTTCTTTTCTATACATTGTTTTTAATAAATAATAAAATTTTGTTGCACACCTACCGTTTCAAATGAAAAGAAAATTTTATTTTTACATGTCAACATTGAAAGGGCTCAATTTCTCACAACCCTACAAAGTGAAATGAAACCCTACCCTTCAAATTTGATCCCTGGTTGGAATGAAATTGGTTTTGTCTCGCCCATATTCGTGCCAATATTCTTTGCATAAATTCAAAATTTGTAGACACATGCAAGTTCCATCATTGGCTGATCCAAATCGTAATGTAGAACCGGAATGGGATTTCATGAATTCGATGTGCACCAAATCTTACGCATCTCTGCTACAAGCGTGTACTCACATTAAATCACTTGTAAACCCTTTGTTACTGAACAAAGAGTGTTTTAGGGGAAAATGGGTACTGTGGGTACTGTGTGTGGGGTAGGGCTCGTACCACGCCATTTGAGCTTTTAACACACCTAACAATTCCCATGGTTTAACCAAATTTATTTCTTCACTTCGTTTGGCCACTTGGGCAGTCCTCGTCTGGGTATTATACTCGTAGTTTGCAAGCAAATTTAGTGATGAAATTAATCACATAAATTCTATTGGTGAACAGTATCTGACTGATTGCCTACAGAGTTGAAGGAAGAAGCAGAAGAAGAAGAAGAACAGAAACCATGGCCACCTACAAGACCAGAATACCATCGTGCTTCCTTCTACTGGTCACAGCGTTTGTTTTGATGGCTTTCCAGGTATTTCATAAGATCAGAGATGGGCGGTTGTCTAATGACATAATAAGTGAGAAAATTGCAGAAATTGAGAGTTTACGGGAGCAATTACAGGTGCCCAAATTCAATCTTAATACCCCAATTGGCCACTCTTATTTGTAGGCCCTCTTCGGACCATAATCGACTTGGGTGATTGGGGTTTTCAGAATTAGCACACCTACTTATCGATCCAATGGACTGTGGTTTTCTCACCTACACTTGCCTACTCCTAGATTCGATGGCTTGGGGTTTGTTCACCTATGCTTACCTGCTCGCAGATTTGACAGGGTGGGGTTTCTCCAACGGCTGCACATTATCAATGCAAGGTCTACGATTTTGGTGAATGATGTTGGTGGGGCATTTAGCTAAGCCTGCTCGCAGATTTGACAGGGTGGGGTTTCTCCAACGGCTGCACATTATCAATGCAGGGTCTACGATTATGGTGAATGATGTTGGTGGGGCGTTTAGCTAAGCTTGTTACCAGGTCCTTTCTATTTCCTCTTTTAATTTTTTTTGCTATTTCACATTAAGTTTTCAGCGTATATGGGCCATTTTCTTCCAAAACCAGGATTTTGGTTCACCTAGAAAGTTTTCAGAGTTTTTCAGGTTGCCTTCTAACAATATTTTCTAATATTCTCCGATATTCTGATAAGTTTCTTTCAATACCCATGGCAATATATTCTCCAAAACGGTATATGCTACATTGCTAGAGAAATAATATATTGGAACCAGTGCCTCCTGTTCCAGGCCTTTCACCACCACATTTGCTAGAAAATAACTCAGCTCATTACCACTCTCCTTTTGGTCCAGTTCAGGAAATAAACAAAATGTGTGATATGTTTGCTAAAAAGGATTTACCCTATAAGAGATATAGCTGTTCAATATTACAAAAAAATGGTAATAATCAGGATCTATCCCCAAATATAAGTGCACAGGGTTCTTTTCATCTCAATTCAAAGACATTTCACTACATTGTTCTCCAGTGTCTAATTTTTCTGCATACGTGAGTACAGAGGCAGCAGCTCAATCAGCTACAACTACTACAAGGGCCTCAGGAGTTTCGGCACTGGCATTTGATCCATCTCGTGAAGGATCAGTCTTAGCTGTTGTAGTTGTTGAAGGTGAAAGATCCTGTTGCTTCCTTCTTAATGACGCTATGACACTTGATAGCTAGACATTTTCGCAAATAGAATCTTATATATCTCAAATTATTTTACAGACTCTGCTTGGCACAGAATAATCAAGGTGGAAATATATACATCATTTCTTCAATAGAATATTTTAAAGATTCCTGATCAATTTTGTTTCTGTTGCTTCTAATATCAAAGAAAGGATCAGCTTTGCAGTATAATGTACTTAGAAAATAATTTGGGATTATAATGTTTTAACTTTTAACATGAGCATTTGTACTTGTATTGGTTGATTCTGTCCTAAACTTGGATAATCTAAAAAATCTAAAAAATCTTGGATATTGTTCCAATCAGACCGTCTTGTTCAGCTTCCAGTTTTGTGCCTGTAACTGCAACTTCAGAGCCTTGTAGGATGTGTGCTGAAACAAAGAAAACCTCTGGTCTGAATTTGGCACAAGATGGTACAACTGCTGTTGATACATCATCTTCAGCTCAGAAAGGTTTCACTTTTGATGCTGGGACATCACATGCACCTTCCACCACCACGAATCACTTTAACCCAAGTTCTGGTCTCTCTTCTTCTATGAAACGAGCTCTATTAAAGAAGAAATGCAGCTTAAAGAGCGGATTGAATGGGCTCATCAGAAAGCTATGCAAGCAGCTAGAAAATTGAGCAAAGATTTCGCTGAGTTGAAAACATTGAGGATGGAGAGAGACGAGACTTTGCGCTTGAAAAAGGATAAACAATCTCGGGAAGAAAACACAATGAAAATGATTTCTGAAATGGAGAATGATTTACAGAAAGAAAAGTTCCCTCACATTGCACATTAAAAGGCTCTCAAGCTGCCAATTGCCGTGGATGCAAAGGATTTGGTCAAATCACAACTAGTGATTGCATGCATTGATGGTAAAGAATATGTAACATTATATTTTCATTATGATTGAGAAAAATATCTACCCTTACTTTTCAAGTAATTGACATTCCATGAACAGATATATCATATTTGCAAGGCACAATTCCCACGACCCTGAACATGTATTATATGTAATGTAGAGTCCTTACACTACCATTTTGAAGTAGCTTTCTTATTTTTTCCTTTTAACCTATGTTGCATTGAGTTTCTAGGATGGGGTGGTGTGGGGATGAAGGGATGGGAACATAGATTTGGCCTCCATTTCATTGTAAATCATTAGAGCTCCATCTGTGTCCCTTTCTTTGCAAAGTCTATAAATAAGCGAGTGATAAGTTTCCAGCGCTGGTAATAACCCCTTATCTTGCATTTCATAATGCAGTTTTAAGGCTCCCCTTATGCATCCCCTTTCACATTTTGAAATTATCATCTTACTGTAAATCTGAACATTAGGAACTAAACCTTTCTCTACCATTAGTTTAAAAATATTATTAGCCTCTTCCAATCTGCCCTTCTTGCAAAGACCATTCATAAGGGTGCTGAAGCTTTCAATAACAGGAAGAAAACCCATTTTCTGCATTCTCAAATGCATCTTCAATGCCATATCTACCTTTCCTACTTTTCAAAGTCCACCAATGACAGGATTGTATGTAGAAGCATTAGGTGCAACACCTTTCACCTCCATTCTGTCATACAAATTCATGACAAAATCTGCATCTTCCATGCATAAACAATTAGGCAGCATATTGCAAGTTCTGACATCAGAAGCCAATTCTTTTACATAGGTGCTGTTCAGAATCTCATTAAACTCCTCCTTTCTGCAATTTTTTAAGAGTACTCTGATAAGTGACATGTAACTGCTAATACTTGGGAGCATGCCTTTCCTTTCTATTTCATTGTAGAGTTTCATACCAGTATCAAATTTCCATTGATTGCAAAGTCTGTCAATGACAGTGTTATAGAGAGAGTCGTCTAGCACAATTCCACAACCTATCATGTTATCAAGAAGTTCAGAGGCCTCCTGTATGTTTCCTGCCTCAGAATGTGCCTTAATCAAAGCCCTGTAGGTAATCACATCTGGAATTAAAGGCTTTTTGGCTAATATAGAGAAAATTTGAGGCTACCCAGTTTAGATTGCTTTGCTTAAAGTGAGCTGAATTGGGTGAATGAATGCTAATATACAAGAAAAATGCAATTGATGTTGATTCTCTGCCGTATTTCCATTGACCATGGCACCTTTAATAGTTACCCACTAGAAGATGAGTAACATTCCTTCCTTAGAAGTTAGGACTAACTAGACATGATCTAAAAGATGTAAGTTCTTTTATTTTATTGCTGATAGTGAAAATGCCAAATATTTATCAACTAGTGACAATGCACTTAGTGGTGGTTTTCGTTTATATTATCATTAAATTATCAAACTACATCATTCTGACATTATGGCATATGCTGAAAATATGACTTTAAAGAAAATAAATTTTACAAGGGATTACAATTTCAAGCATAGCTTGAATAGAGTAAAATCAGTTATAGCTTCCTTAACCTGTTCCAAACATGTATTTCTTGTAGAAGTAAAACTGTATTGCAGGACACTAAATTTTTGTACTGCACTCTGTTCTGGGGCAAGTGAGGAGGACACTAAATTTTTGTGCTGCACTCTATTCTGGGTAAGATCTTATCTCTTAGGAGGTTCTTAAAATCCATTGTGTATCTCACTAAAAAGGCTATTATTCTATAGAAACATTCTATTTCTAATATGCTTTCTTTGTCCAGTGCTTGGGTGATCTCACCGGAGTGGCTGAAAGCAAGCTGCAGGGAAGGTAAATTTGTTGGTAAGCTGTAGGATTCATATTACATTTGTATGTTTTATATAAAGTTGAAAGAATAACCTTGCAAGTTGCACCTTCTGAAATCTTATGTTGTGCTAAATGCATCTTAGGTGAAATGCCATATATCTTGAAGGATAAATATTTTGAGTCAAAATATGGTCTAAAAGTGGAAGATGTGGTTCTCAAAGCATGTGCTAATCCCCGTGAGCTACTCAAAGGTTTTGATGTGTATCTTACATCACATGTTCAGCCAAAAGTGGAGGATCTTTCAGCCATTATCATGGCTGCAGGTGGCAAGGTAAGTATGTTTCTCATCATTAATTTTTCTATAATAGTGTGGCATCAATCGTTGCTGACTTGAAACTGGCTTGTTAATGTGTTTTATACAGGCTGTGCTAAGTCTAGAAAAAGTGCAAAACCCTTCACACACTTTTTATTTAACATGTGAGGAGGATATGTCAGAAGCTTTGGCAACAGCAATAACGGGGATGCCAACATATACCAGCAATTGGTTCATGTGCTGCATTATGAGACAAGAATTTGACTTCACAGCTCCACAATTCACAGAATCCTTATAACAGAATGAGTTCCTTGCTTCACATGCTATCAAATGTACTTTTCTGTAAATATCATTCGTCCTGCTTTCTATAATGGAATACACTTGACATTGTATTTGAACTAATTACTATGTTGGGGTTTCTTTCCTGTTTATATTTATAGAATCAGTTTCTTTTGTAACATCTATAATCTCTTGTTTTGTAACATCTATAATCTGTATAATTTCTTGTACTCTATCTTAGTAGTTTCAAGTTTAAATCATACACAGACCTTATGAGTTGTATTATACATGGATTTCATTCTCTGGAGTGAGTAACAGATCACTCTGTAGCACATGGTCTTGTCTCCTAAAATCTTCTTCCTGTTTCATAGTGTCCATGCCTGAATAAACTTCTTGTTTATTATCTTGACTACCAATATCACCATCATTCAATATTTCAGGTGTAGGCTTAGGAGTCTTGAATTCCATCAATTCCACTTTGGATACTCTGTCTTCCAAGTTGTTGCTCCCTGGTTTACCTATATAAGCAGACATTGGAAACCTTGAATTTCCTGACAAATTAGCAATGCCAATATCCTGTGGAAAATAACCTACTGAACTAGGAATTTTCAAGGTATTTTCATTCAAGGGCTGACCAACAACCTCTGTGTATTTCTCGTGGAACTCGGTATAATAAAATCCATTTAGCTGACGCCCACAGAAGGCCCTGCTGAATGGAATGGATTCCTGGAACTAACCTGCTCATCCATCCTGATAATAGTAATCTTGTCCCTTTCTATCTTTTTACAGGAAAAACACTTGTAATATGGTGTAGGAAAATTTTGTCTACACCAACAAACTTTCATAAGATACACATCTCAACAAACTTTAAAGAATTTAGTAGTGACCATTTCTTGCCGAAGATGTCTCAAATTGACTATCCCTGAGTGACATTGTCGATCTGTCTAGCATAACTGGACCAGCATCCTGATAGCCTTTGCGAACTGAGGGGATGTGAGAAGATGACCTTTGCATCCGTGCACTGGTGAAGCTTGACCTGACATCCACTGGTCCTTGCAAAGATGGTCTCCTTCCAAATGAGACTGTATTCCTTTCATAAGAAGCCGGCCTCTGTTTAGGAGCACTTTGAGAACGAACCTTAGCTTTTGAAGATTCAGTATTAGCCATATAGTTGGGAAAGGCAAAATAACCCTCAAATAAACTCTCTGCATATTCACTTCTAGGAGTAAATGGACCTCTTTTGCCTCCAAACTTAGTTGAACTTAATTGAGGACTATTTTGCGCTGTTGAAAACACGTTGTCTTCTCCATAATCATAATCTTCATACACAGTTTCAGGGATGAAATCTTGGGAAACTGGTGCATTCAATACATCTGCTCCTGACTTAGGAACACATAATCGATACAGTTCAGAAGTCATCCTCTGCAAATATTCTGCAGAAGTAAATCCTTTGCAATGTGGCAGAGAGTGAGCTTGTTGTGAAGATTGAAGACACCAGTTATCATGTGGAGGGTATTGGGTTGCAGAGGTCATGGGAGATATGCTCGGCTCCATAGAAAGAGAATCTGGCATTGATCCATTCCACTTCTTTGAACTTGATCTGTTTCTGTCCATCTCAACGATTTTTGTGCTTCCATCCAAGATGTTGTTCTCCATTTCCTATTCATTCAAAAGATAGAAATAAGAGATCTTCCATGAACGGAAACCACTCAATGTTAATGGCAGTTAGATTGTCCACATAAAACAAAAATATAATTCTGGATTGTTGTTGTTCTCTTCAGTTTTACTTCCAAGACCAGCAGCAGCAGAAGGGGATTCTGACCTAGAAATAAAGAATATGTTGTAAGAGAGTCTCTTAGATATTTGATATTGTCATATTTACCCACTGAGGGAAAACATTAAATAATTCTCTCCCATATTTCATTGTAGCATCTTGTCCGCTTTGTGGCTTTCCTTCCAGTTCATTCAAACTACCAGTGCTTGGATTCCTTCTTTTCTGTGCAATGAAACACACACCATCAAGAACTTTGGCAGCTAAAACATTCTTCTTAATGTGCAAGGAAATAAGAAAGGCAAACAATTTCCATATAGATACAAGGAAAACGAAACTGAAGGTAGTCTAGATGGAGGAAGATCTGCACCACAAGTGCAGGACAAAGTGGGAAAGAAAGCATGTTGGAATGGTATTGATTCTAGTTTCTCTCATATTCACAAGAAACAGAAAACAATAGACAAAATTTGCCTACAGCATATAAGATACAGTGTAATCCAACAATGAAGGTTTTTTTTTATGGTTGAGCATTTGACGTACTTTGTCATATGCAAGCTAGTTACAACAAAACATCTTAGCCCCAATTCATTACAAAAAAAGAGAAGCTAAACAGAAAACAAGCACTTAGGTGGACCAATTTCTATTCAAGATCTTAAGAGCAAACAATAGATACCTAACCCCATTTACGGCCGTCGGATTTTTGGTCAAAATGTAGTAGTGATTGTATCTTTAGCCAAAGCTTCACATAATATTATGACCAAATAACAGGGCAGTTTGTCTGTTATAACACCATGTTAGAAAATGGTATTGAACATTATTATTAGGAGATTAACAGTAAAACCCTAGCAAGAATAACCAGCACATCATAGAAAGAAAAATAGCCCAATGCATGGGCACATTACAAGATTGACAGAACTGTTTGGTTGGAGCTTCATATCCAAATAATCAGTAAAGGTCATCTATACTTGATGAATTACAAATGAGGCAAAGCCTCAAACATAAAGAAGCAGGGTTTATATTAGCTGTCCCTAAGCTTACTAACATATGGGACCACAATCGCACCTAATAACTACTGGCAATGTGGGCTTTATCCACCCACTAATGGTGAGGCATAAATACATTACTGTCCATTAGGGCCACAAGTCAATA
>LPNX010983153.1:115210-131416 GCA_001517045.1 Pseudotsuga menziesii | reverse complement strand
GAAAAAATGGAATGATGATGTCATCATTATGTTTTTTCAGGTATTTCTTGTTTTTGGGGTAGCGGGGTCCATCAAAAGTATGCCGAGTGGGTACTCGTTGGATACGAAATTTAATTCCGCATCTAAAGAGCTCTCCCGATCGAAATTTGAGTGAAAACACAGGGAGATATGTCAAAAATACAAACAAAAAAGTAGTTTTTTTTATGATACATATCCCCAAATTTATATTAAAAAGGTGTTTAAGACCTATACGGTATTTCAAATTTAAATAAATTTCATTGGCTAACACATGATGACATGGAATTTGAATAAAAGTTAAAAGGCCCATTTTGAGTTGAAATTTCCTCTAATGCATACAACGCATATATTGGTGGCAATATTTCAACATGGGAAACGAACATAAACCCACAAACATGGATGTAGGGACAACACATTTGGACGCCTTAAAAATTGATAGGGGGCTGCGTAAAAAATTGACAGGGGCAACTCCTCATTCGTTGTCGACAGACGATGGAATATTGAGTAGAATCGTCCCCTTAATAACACCTTCGGTGTAATGATTGCATAGAAATGAATTCCTCAGGGAAGTTGTTGACATTAGTAATAAGTTAATGGGTTTTATAATTTTGAATATTAAGGAACTTATAACTTGTTATTTCCTTTCATAGAGAACTAAATGTTCTTGATGAGTTGTTTAAAGCCTAAACTCTAAATTTGATTAGAATAGTTGTCAATTCAAGGGGGAGGAATTGTTTAAAAAATAACATGTTGGAAAGTTTTTTACTACCTTGTCCATATCACCTGGATCTTTCATCAGAATGGGAGGTACTGAGACTATAAACTTTGGGTATTCAAACATTAATATAATGGGATGGTGTGACACATTAAGGATTTACCTTCAATCCTTTACATTTTGAACAACTACATATTACTAAATGGGGATGCTAACTTTTAAAAAGGGACAATAACTGGGATGCTAATTGGGATGTTAATAGGGAAGCTATCTGGGATTCTAATTGGGACGTTAATTGAGATGCTAATTAGCATCGAAAATAGTGTCAACTTTTAAAAAGGGACACTAATTGGAACTCTAATTGGGGTTCTAATGGGGATGCTAATTGGGACGCTAATTGGGATGTTAATTGGGATGTTAATTGGGATGCTAATTATCATGCAAAATAGATACATGTTTTAAAAAGGGACGCTAATTGGGACACTGATTGGGATGCTGATTGGGACGCTCATCAGGATGCTAATTAGCGTCCAAAATAGCACCACTTTTTAAAAAAAGACGCAAATAATGCCATTAAAACTGCCATCCCATGGAAAAGCGTCCACTTTGCCCCAAAAATGATAAAAAAATACACTAAAAGTGATAGTGGATGCTAAAAAGGAAGCAAAAAGAGACACTAATCACAGGGTTTTATTGTAGTGCACTCTGCATTTTACAAGTGTCAATTTTAAAACCCATGCCAGTAGGTATTGCATGCTCCAATTCCTATATATAGGATTCCCCTGTTATCTTAAGAAATGGAGTGCTGCTAGTCATGTTAAAGAAAGCTAGTGAAATAATATTAGACAAGAGTTTCAGTAATCAAATTTCTTATTCGGTTTCATCATTGAAATAAGGATGAACCAACCCTGTAGCAACAAATCATGGTATCATAGAAATAATGACAAACATGATTTATGTACTTGATATATA
Source organism: Pseudotsuga menziesii (assembly GCA_001517045.1). NCBI lineage: Eukaryota > Viridiplantae > Streptophyta > Pinopsida > Pinales > Pinaceae > Pseudotsuga > Pseudotsuga menziesii. The sequence goes on along the minus strand of LPNX010983153.1, from coordinate 129,711 downwards.
TATTTGTGAAGAAAACCATCTTATACAATAGATAACTGCAACGATAAAATAACCATAGATGATTGCACTAGTACCCCTATTCTTCCCATCTTAATCCCTCTACACAAAAGGTAAAATTATATACAACTTTTTGTCATAAAACAACATAAGATTCAAATCTAAAGAGTTCCAAAACGCATTTATTTGTTGTTACTTTGTGTGTTGTATAGTGGCATGATAATAATCAAGAAAACTGAGTGTCTTCCTGGGTGGCATACTATTTTTCTTTTTAAATGCGAACTTAAGGTCAATTGGATGCATAATTATATGTTTCAAAGTCTAAGTTTGAATTTCCTAGCATACATCTACATTATATTGATTACATCATAGGATTTGACTCTGGTTAGCATATGATTTGAAGTCGTTAGCATATATCTAAATAAGGTCAGAGCCATTCATACTACTTTCTTAGGTCTCTCAAGTCAAAAACAATGTTGGAATTATTATCCTTTTCTTAGAATTACAAATGATTCAATATTGGTGTTAGTATTTCCCCTTTCCCCAATTCTTAAATGGTTCTAGCTCAATAGAAGAGAGCCCGCTTTACAAGAAAGAGGTTGAAGGTTCACTTCCTTCGTTCCCTAATGATATTGAAATATTGATATTTTAAATAAAATATATTTTATTACAATTTATTATGTCTACGAGGGGGGTTCTAAACTGACTTCATATGTCACTATGAGGGGGGTTCAAAACCCCCCTTGTAATCTTATATGAGGGGGATTCATAACCGCCCCCAAAGGTTTGTAAATAATTTTAGGGGAGGTTTCTAATCGCCTCCGTAGGTACCTACGAGGGGGGTTATAACCACCCCCAAAGGTTTGTAAAGAGTTTTTTTTTTTTTTGGGGGGGGGGTTGAACCACCTCCATAGGTTCCTACGAGGGGGGTTTAGAATCGCCCCAAAATGTTTGTAAAGTGTTTTAGTGGTGGGGGGGGGGGGGGGGGGTTGAACAGCCTCCTTAGGTACCTACAATGGGGGTTTGTAACTGCCCCCAAAGTTCTGTAAAAAAATACTTTTAAGTGGGTTTTTGAACCGCCCCCATAGGTACCTATGACGGGGGTTTATAGTTGTCCCTAAAGGTTTTTAAATATTTTTAGGGGGGGTTTCAAACCACCTCCATAGGTACCTACGAGGAGGTTTATAACCACCCCCAATTTTTTGTAATAAATACTTTTAGGAGGGATTTGAACTGCCCCCTTAGGTACCTACGAGGGGGCTTTGTAACCACCCCCGTAGGTACCTACAAGGGGGTTTTGTAACCACCCCAAAAGGTTTGTAATAAGGTCTTATTTTGAGGGGGGGTTGCAACCGCCCCCATAGGTGTCTATCAAGGGGGTTTTGAACCGCCCTTAAAAGGCACTTTTGGAGGGGTTTTAGAACCTCCCCCAAAAGCCACTTTTCGGGGCGATTTTCACCTCTTCCAAAACCGCCCCTAAAAGTAAAAACTTTTAGCATCAGTGCTATTAGGGGAGGTTTTTTAAATATCACCTCAAAATCCAAAACCACCCACAAAAGTGACTGTTGGAGGCGGAATACAACCGCCCCTAAAAGTCAGTTTTTTTGTAGTGATCTCTTGGTATCTTTTTCTTTTTTTCCACCTTGAGCGACTATGGACTCTGAAGGAAGATTGGGAGAAGCTTGAATGTTAGTTTGGAAAAAAATATGAGCTTCGAGGCCCACATATTGGAAAATGAGATCATTTCTCTATAACTCAACAATTTTGAATCTATTCAACAATCCTTCATAAAATACAAGTCACTTGTTCTGCAATGCAAACAATGTGGACTGGAGAGGAAAAATGAGCAGTTTGTGTTGTCTGTACTCAGAAATATTGGCTCTGAGTACCCAGTATTTGTCTCTACATTTCATTCCATAAGAGATTCCATCCCCAATTGGAAGATACCTTCTCTAAATGCTTTTGTTGAGTCCTTAATACAAGATCAAGATAAATTGGTTCAAATGGGAGTGATTCAAATCGCCAAGAATCAAGTGCTCTTGATGACAAACTCAAACAATGCACAAGTAAGAGGGAAGCATAAAGGGAAGGAGCCCAAATCCACTGATTTGAAGCCAAAGGAGAACCATATATCTTTCGATGGAGCCTTGGGTTCCAATAAAAAGAAGAAATTCGAGAAGACTAAGTGTACATACTGTATGAGAGGCTTTCATACAGAGAGTCAGTGCATGAAGAAGACAATTGACCAAATTTCAACACTCCTTCAACATAACAATATTGCTCTTCCACAAAGAGTAAACAATTCTGATGCTAGACAACCGATAGAAGATCATGAGAGGTGCCATGCCTTGAAGGCAGGTCTCTCTTCGTCGAAGGCTTACTTGATAGATTTTGGAGCATCCAACCACATGGTTTCCTCCAAGGAATCCTTCACCACTCTCAATTTCTCAGGGGGACCTGGTATTCATATGGGTGATGACTCTCAGATCCCAGCAGCAGGAAGAGGTTATATTAAAATCCAGAATGGAGAGTTCAGAAATGTACTCTATGTGCCATCCCTTGCAACAAATTTGTTATCTGTATACTTGATGACTCACACTGGCTCACCAAATCAAGTGGTAATTGCACCTGACTTAGTAGACATCAAAGATATCTCAACTGGGAAAATTATAGCAAAATGTTTTGTAGACCATGCCTCCAAAGCATATGCATTCTCACATTTCATTCCATACTCAAATCTTGTACAACCAAAACTTCTATTCAAAGCATATGAAGGTACCAAAACTCTTTTATCTCCATTTGCAGATAATGATATGTTGTCTAAGATTTCAGTTTCAGAATATGAGGAACACGATCAACATGTTCTTGATATTGAGATTGTACCGCAAGATGATCCAGATCTAGATCCAATTCCTATTATGAATCAGAAGCCTAAATGGGTTGAAAAGCTCATTGAAGCAGTTGGGAATGATGTTGGGGATCCAAATGATAGAAGGAAAATGACGTCCCAATATCAGAATGAATATGTTTCACTCTCTCACACAACTTCACTACCTACAGAGGGGTGCAACAAACTTCCAAGAAGATGCTACTTGATGATAGTGAATGCTCCACAATTTGTCCCACTGAAGAATATAATGGATCATTCCATTCCTCCTACAGAAAGAAGAGACAAAAGAAACATTCAGTGGATCAAAAGAGGATGGAAAGGTTCACATGCATAGTCCCAAGATGTTGATGCACATAAGAACCATGATTCTTCATGGCTGCTCCACAGAGATGTAAATTGCAGCAAAATTTTACAAGTTTTTACCCAAAGAGGAAGATTTCCTCTTAAGTATAGCCTGTTTTCCTGATTCATTGCTTATTTTGAGCGGGGGGGGGGGGGGGTTCCCATGAGGTTTTCCCCATTTCCCTTAGTTTATTAAGCAACTTTTATATCTTTTATATTGTATGGGTGACTTTTGTATTAGTTGTCGCGGCCCAAGTTGTCCAAGTTAGGATTAAGGGGGGGTGTTAGGATTATGATAATCCTCTCTTATCCATATATAGTCTATTTGATCATATTCCCTAGTTTAGGGGGACATTATTACTATACTAGAGTATGGGGAACACATATCATGAGGTTAACTGCCACTTACTACATGTTCATGCATGAGTTTATCTGCCTTTGAGACTAATCCCTACATTATAGGAGACCACTCTGAGTGCCACCAGTAGCCTCCATCAGTTGGTTGTGGTAGGTAGGAATTTATGCTGAGTCAACCTCCAGTTACATTCAATTAGATCACTCTCAGTCAGTCTAGCGCCATTTTAGCATGGTTTCATGGGGAAGTGGCACCTTTTTCCAGCTACCTCATCAATTTAGCTGATTGACGAGTTGATTTAGACATTAGGAGATAGACTATGGCTCCCATGCAATGATTTAGACACTCCTAGTTAGCTATTCAGTCAGATTGAGTTGGTAGATTCAAATCTTATCCACGTGATTCAAATTCACCTTATTGTAACACTATCGTACTACTGTTGAATGAATGAAGATTAATGTTGTAATTAACTGATCAATTCTTATCATATTTGTCTCAAATTTGTCTTGTTCAGTGTACATTGTTCTTGATATTCCACTGTGTAATCCTAGTCCTCAATTGCTCTTATTTTCCTGTAGATCAATGGTTGACAAATTTAACATTCCCAGGCATCTAGTACGTACATTTTTAAAAACCATTAGATTGTTAACATGGTGGGTAAAACATTTCGAATTAAAAACATATAGAATCAAGAGAAGGGATGTTAGGGCATGGCATATCTGGGTGTTTAAAAACACGGACTTAGGAGGAGGTGACCCTGTCTCCTTCTTCTCCAACGTCCTCCACCTGCAACAGTTTAAAACCTAGTCATAATTTAAATGTATACAAGAAAATCTACGAGCTAGTATCATGAAAGAAAAACACTTCCTATCCATACCTTGGGCAAGTTCCAGAGAGGGCCAGGGGTCGAATCCTCTGGGGTTACCCTTATCCCTCCTCTGCTTGCAACAACCAACAATGCATACCTATTAGGGCTTTAAAAATATTCAAATAAATATATAAATGATCTTGACAAATAATGTTAACTAGTCGATGGATTCCCTCGTAAAAGGTAACGACATTTTGGAATGGATGACTAAGCACGTGAAGGCAAAGCAATGAGTTGCAGACGACCTTGAACGCCATGATTGAGCACACGAGTACCTTGGCAAGGAACCATGTCAGCGCAGTCAAATACAAGCAATGATTACACTATGAAAAAACTGACTTTTCACCATGAACATAGCAGAGTTTGCCTCCTTTCCTCTAGCATACCAAACAAATGAAGGGTTTGGACAATTTTCCAACACAATAAATCTCTTTCCAAACCCTAGTAGCAAACTATGGCAGATAGACGACTGAGATGAGGTCTTAAAGCCCACGTGGAATTCCTAGCTACGCTATCAACTCGTAGCTAGGACACGCCTTTAATTCTAAATTCAACCAAGGATAGATAAATAACTCTCGGCTAGAACCAATAATGAAGTATAATCTTTGCCCGAATCATTAAGATCTTGGTAAAAACCATACATAAAACACTATTGCCACTACCATGTAAATCAACACATATAGTAAATTAATGTTGCAACCCTTGGTTAAATCCAAGTTTTATTCATATGAACAAGCTTTACAACCTTACACCCAACCATACCTTAGGACTAAAGTCCTTATATGTTCACACCATTCACTTAGGCTATCATAAGGCCATGGCCTCTAACCTTTAATAGAAACGTTATTACATTGATGGATGGGATCAAGACTATGGTATAGTCTCCCAAATTCTTAGAGCTACTAAAGCCCTAACATAAACTATTAAAGTAAAACCAAGGAAATTGTAAAACATCACCTTCAGGCGTAGCAGAACATTATGGAGGAAGCTCGCCATTTCTTCAGTCGGCAAAACCTGGCATAGTAAAAAAAAGGGAGATTATTAACTTGCATAGGGAATCATTGACTTAAAACACGTTTAAAGTGTTGGTTAAGAATTGTGAATCACTATTTGCATGTATTTTTTTTTATTCTACTAATTTTGAGGTATGTTACAAAATGGGTTTATTATTATCTTTTAATTGGAAATGAAATGCCTTCAAAAACATATATTGGAATTGAAAATTAAAATTTCACAATTTCAATTACACCATGTTAACTTTGCAAATTTTTATATGATGCATTACATGTAGCCTACCTTCAAAAAAGATTATAGATTCCGCATTTTGTTTTTTTCTTAAGTTTATGGCTTAATGTAGTACATATGCATAACTTTGATACATGTTACTTTTGAGTTGTCTAGAAAAGTTTTTAGTAAGTTATTTTGTTTGAGCATGGATTTTCAAACCACATGATTAACGAAAAAACATAAATAAATGAGTTTATTATTATCTTTTAATTGGAAAATAAACTCTTTAATAAATTTCAATTGAAAATTAAGTTCTTTAATAAAAACATTATTATTAAAAGGTAAAACACATTATTATTAAAAGGTAAAATTAAATTCTTAAAAAAGCATTATTATTGAAGACTGAAGAGTATTTTTTGTTTTATTAAAAAAAACCATGGAAAAAAATCAATGACGTAATACCTTACGGATAAAGAATGGCATTTTGGTGAAGTTATCTCCATCTAAGTATAAAGAGTGACCTCTAAGTTCCAACTTCAAGTCGTAAAATCGTTTTTGGTATCCCTTTGAGTTTTCGTATCCCCTTTACGCTTCTCTTCAACCTTCATATTTATGAATCCCCTCGGTCCCTATAAATAAGCAGCAACGCGTTTCATTGCCATGAATTTCCCTTCATTATTCGTCTCTATGGAACTTGCTGCGCGTATCCTGTTATAATAGCTCCGTGTTTTCGACCTGTCTCTTTCCGCTGGCCTGCGGGTATTATAAATTCTTTGCCATTTGTCCCACTTTTGCTGTTTTTATTTCCTTGGCATCGCATAGGGTTTGCTGTAATAGACAAAATATTTAAATCTTTAAATCATTTTTTGTTTGTAATGGTTTTGGGTATGCAGCCTGGTCTATATCTCCTTTTTTCTTAATAAATTGTTGGTAGATTGGCTGATTGTTGTCAGGCATCTTGATAAATGTGTGAAATGGTTAATAGTGATTGGTGTTTCAATAATTTTAAATGGATTTTTTTAGGTGTTTTAAGGAATTGATATAACTTTAACAAAAGAAATTTGTTGTTAGAAATAGCTATTAAACTTGATCTCTCTGTTTTAGATAACCGTAGTTTAAATCGAAATTTAATTAGAGAATTGTTTTAATATATGATTATATATGGTTTACAGTAAATACATTCAGTATCTATTTTATATCCATGAACTTATTAAATTAGATTTTATTTAATATATATATATATATATAAATAATTTTTTCTTATATGATATATAAACCATATACATGATTTATCTATTTAAATTCTACAGAATAACTACAAAGAGATCAAATTATTTGGAAAGAATTTGATCCATTTCAATGGTTAACTTTATCACAAACTTAAATGTCAACTTTTTCACAAACTTTACCAAGAAGGAAAGAATTCCATACATTTCAATTGCACAATAAAATTTAAATCAAACATTGATTTAGAAAAATTATAAGAAGATAAATATGATAATGAGTTAGGTTTGACCGAACATTGATTAAGAAATGTAAGATACGTTATGTTTGGTGGAGTAATATTGACGATGGGAATATGAAAAATAAAACGCTAAAACAATCCAACCTTTAATTTTAATAATTTTCACAAACCATAAACACTATGTATTAAAAAACAAAGTTAAATATGAGGATGAAGCTTAATAATAATTTATATACTAATATACTTTTATGGAATTATTTTAAATAAAGTGGTATATATTTTAAATATAGTGATATATATTTTTGACATGTAAATTATTTTTAAGTTAATTTTTTTACACATCTAAAATAATTATTTTTATAAATTTTATATTTTTTTGTGACTTTATAGATCATGATTTAAAATAGATTTATAGTAGTTTTAAATTTTTTTTAAGCCACATTTTTAATTAAGTTAAATAGGCATTTTTATTTGAGATTTGAGATGGATTAGGCCAAATAAGCCTATGCTTTTTCATCTAAGAACTAGGATGACATTGGTTCAAAATTGGAAATAAACAATTATAAAATATATATATATATATATAAATAACTGATAGCCTATGAATGCATAATTAATGGTCATACATGGATAACTAGTAGTTGATAAATGTATAGCTAACACTTCATGACATATAACTAAAAGAATGTGATATATATATATATATATATATATATAATGATAATCTATTTTTAAAGTCTACAGAGGTGTACATACACTATCCTCGAACCCGTGACCTCCTAAGAGGAAACACATGCTCTTAACCATTAGGTCCACTCATGCTGTACTTGATAACTGATAGTTGATAAATGGATAACACCAGCAATGTCCCGTGACAACATGTAGTTAGCCATAGATTTCATGGCTATCTCTCAACCATTTGATCCCTATCTGCCTGATCCAACCACAAACTATGCAAATATACTACTCACCAACTATAAGTTAAGTGTTGTGCTAATTATTTTAATAAACCTACTTTACATTTTTTAATTAATTACATTTTAGTTTTAGTAACATAACTTGATGTTATGTGACATCTCTTTCATAGTTAACCTATAATTAACTTGTTGATTTACATACTGAGCTGTACAGCACCTTGATCCTCCACTTGCCTATCTAACATCCTGTGTTTGATAGTAAGGTATTTACAATCATAGATTGAGGAATACCATTCCTATCAGCCACATCTTTTTCATGGTATGTTTAAGTCAGGTTTTGATGAATTCGATTCGTTGTATGAGCTTTGCAGGCTGTTAATGCATCTGTACCAAGTGATCTTTTCATTTTCATTGTGTGTGTTGCAGGCTGTGACATGATCTGTTGTAGAGAGCTGTAAGTTCCAAAGTGGGAACTGGTGAGAGGATGACCAAGAAAGATATAATGGAGCGAGCTCCTTGTGCAAAGCCACCACCGTTTACGTTGGGAGAATTGAAGAAAGCCATTCCACCTCACTGCTTCAACAGATCACTGCTCAGATCATTCTTCTATCTCGGGTACGATCTTCTTATTGCTTCGTTTCTCTTCTATTCCACAACCACCTACCTCTTCACACTCCCTGGCATGCTTGGATGGCCATTCTGGGTTGGGTACTGGGCAGCCCAAGGGTGCGTGCTCACTGGTATTTGGGTTATAGCACATGAATGCGGCCATCATGCTTTCAGTGACTACTCTTGGCTGGATGATACAGTGGGGCTTCTGCTCCATTCATGGCTTCTTGTGCCATATTTCTCTTGGAAGTACAGTCACCGAAGACACCATAGCAACACCGGGAGCCTAGAACGCGATGAAGTCTTTGTTCCCAGGAGAAAGAATGAAATATTAAAATTGACTGCGAATCTCGTATCCAACCCTTCTGGAAGGTTGTTGGTAATAGCAATTACCCTGACCCTGGGGTGGCCTCTGTATCTGGCATTCAATGTTTCAGGAAGGAAGTATCCACGGTTTGCCTGCCACTTTGATCCATATGCCCCAATTTATAACAAACGAGAGAGATTGCAGATACTGGTCAGTGACATCGCCCTGCTCGCAGTGGCTTATGGTCTCTACCTCCTGGCCTGCCATTATGGATTTTGTTGGTTGGTAAAGGTGTACGGTGTCCCTCTCCTGATTGCGAATGCATTCCTTGTGTTGATAACTTACCTGCAGCACACACATCCAGCTCTTCCTCACTATGACGGATCAGAATGGGAATGGATGAGAGGTGCGCTCTCAACAGTTGACAGGGATTACGGAATATTATTGAATCATATATTCCATCACATAACTGACACCCATGTGATTCATCATATGTTCTCTACAGTACCTCATTACCATGCTCCGGAGGCCACCCAGGCTATCAAACCGATTCTGGGCAACTATTACTGCTATGACAATACGGCTGTCTGTAAGGCTTTATGGCGGGAGATGAGAGAATGTGTGTATGTAGAAGCCGAGTCCCCCAGAAAGAGTGGAGTTTTCTGGTACAAAAGCAACTTCATATAATTCAGATGTACTCCTGTTTCATCAACCATTACCGTCTGTCTCGTTAAGGAAGTATAAACAGTATCTTTCAAAGTTATATGATTATTGATATATATCGTCGTTGAAATATAATTGTTGAAGGTGAGAATTATTGATATCATTGTTGAAATATAATTGTTGGAGCTGAAATATGATTATTGATATCGCTATCGAAATATGTTATTGACATTTTTGTTTGGATTTTGGTAGTGAGTCTTATACAACTTTATAGTGGTAGCTTTTAATTTAAAGGAATTTTTAGTTTTTTTAATCTATTCTACACGTTATAATTATAAATACTGTAATTAAAGTTTTCTTACAGTTTTAAAAGTTATAAAGCAATAAAAGAGATTAGATTTAGTTTTACAATATTTTTTTGCAATGATTTCAAGCATAACGAGTTAGAGCGATCTTCGATCAAATTCTTTGATCGAGTGATGTCTTTTAAAATTGACATGAACATGAACCGACTTTTAGCCAGCTTACCTTTACTTCGGGGCCATAACTTAATATGTTTAAATTCACTTTTATATAATATTATAAATCTAAATTCAAATTAAACCATTTCATTTTATATTATTAAAATATACTTTATAAATGAAAATTCTATTTTTTCAAATCTTATAATTAAAAACGATTTTGAAGCCTTATAATTAAAAATGATGCAATTAGAATAATCTTTCAAAAATATGTATTCTTTTAAAGACAGAAAATAAATAAACTATATATAATTTAATTTAATTGGAAAACTGTCCAAAGTGAAACTCATATGATATTTGAGGACTAAATGTCTTGTTTTTTTAACTAATGGTTGTGATATCTTTTATGTGGGTAGCTAAATATCATGTTTTCCAATTATATATATATATATTCCTTTATAAGGATTATAAAGATATATATCCATGTATTTCTTTCTAAATAATTAAAAGTTCAAAAAATTACATTTTAATTTATGAATAAATATTATAAAAATATATGTTTAATTATTATATATATTTTAAGAAAATTTGTATTAAATAAAAATATATATTAAATAAATTAGTATATATACAATTTTATGAAAATTTGTGCTAAATAAATGATGTCTTTAACTAAATGATCATATATACACTTTCAAAAAAAATGAACTAAATTAGAAAAAGCCTTCCGCAAATTTAACACAATCCTATAGAATTTTTTTTTTAATTCTAATTAACAACCCTTCAATTCTCATACTGGTTACACTAAAGCTATTCAGGGGGCTGAATTCATTTGTGAAGTGGAAGTCAGAATTTAAACAACAACAAAAATCGAATTTAAAAAAAAAAATTATTCTGAAAATTCTTATAGCTACAACATAAAGCACAAACGAAAAACGATTTTTTTTACTATATGCTCAATCGTGACTAGCACAAAGCAATTAACAATATATAAATTGTTTGTTATTTTGTCGTATCACCTCTACATTGTTTGTTAGGAATAAGAATCAATGAAGTCACACCTTCTAGATAAAGGTTGCCATTTTGGTGAAGTTTTTATAAGGATAAATATTGACCTCTAAGTTTATCTATCTCTCCGTTTTTTTAAAGTTTGCTGGTGAGGCTTCTTCATTGCACTTTAAAAAAATATCTTTCAACTTTAAAGCACTCAGATTGTTAATATGTTTTTTGTCACAAACTTATAAAATCCAAAATTAAAAAATATATAAATATATTTTATTTTATTATTTGATTATGTTCTTGTAACATGTATAAATTGATTGCAGCATGAAATAAAACATCGTTGTGTGAAGTATTTTATATTGATTTTTACGTTGGATGGATAGGTCATGCCTCATGTGGCGTTTGCATACGGGTGACGACGACCCTATGACCACGCATTAAGATAGGTCCATCTAAGTGTTGCTAGAGCTTTGCATCAATGCTCTCGTGAGTAGTTGGAAAGGAAGGATCGGCATTTCTCATCAAACTCAAAGCGGAATTCCACTCGTCAACAGACTTTTTCCAGGCTAGTGCTCTATTTATTGCCAACGAAAAACCTTCACACTCAGAAGCAATTTCCCTACCAATAACCTCCAAATTATTGAATAGCTCCCATCCTGATTCTGTGGACAAGGGTTGTATCTTCATGGAGTAGTCATTCGCACCCATTGTTCCAATCACATCTCTGCGGCTACTGGAGATTGAGAGCTTGCTCTGGTTATGATCCCCAAATCTGACCCCTACTTCATCCAATGATCGATTGGAGTCCACAAGTCGTCCAATACAATATCATCTTTCGCATGTCCCTAGTAGAATTTTCTTCCAACTTTAAATTTTAAATTTTGATTTGCATCTATTTCAAATGTACAATGATTCCAAAAAATATGTTGACGATAACATAATATGGATCTAGTTTTCAATTCCAAAGGTACAGAGATTCCAAACAGTATGTAGAGGATCTCAAAAATGGATTTGGTTCTTCAATTTCAAATGTACAACGATTCCAAGCAAAAACGTGGAGTTAAATCATACCTTATTACAAATAATGGGAAAGTTGCATGCAGAGGCTAAATCATGGAGAAGCACAAATCTCCAGGCATGTCTAATTCCATAAACTCATTACTTGTAAAGAGTCTCCAGATTGGGAGTCGGGTCTTGATAACTCGCCCAATTCATAACTTCCTCACATTCTTTCTTCAGCCAAGAAAGACCCTAATTTCCTCCAAAGGGTTCCCCCTAAGAATATCGTCAGGAAACTCCACTGATTCCGAGGAGACAAATGACACAAGTATGACTCCAAGTGCATTTTCCATGAAGACACAAATCCCTATAATATCTCCAAGGGTATTGTATCTCTTTGCTTATGTTAATTTTGTGTCCCCTATGTTAATAATCGACAATCCTGAGGCCAATCTCCCTTAATGGATTCTTATTCCATCAATGTGTAATTTACCAACGAAAGGGTGTGCATCATAACTTGGTTCATAACCTAATCTTTTTAACCTAAAAATGGAAGTCTGCTTCATTTTCCTAAGGGCTTAGCCCTTTCCCTCCGTGGGCAATCCACACTAAAATTAAGCACGTAAGCTTAATTACGGAAGGTTAAATATAAACGTTACAACTTACAATCCACAATCTAGAATTTGCATTGCAGAAGGATAATTATAAATTTTAAAACTTACAATCTGCAATCTGTATTGCGGAAGGATAATTGTAAAAGTTAATATTTACACCCACAATCTGAAATCTGCATTGCGGAAGGATCATTGCGGATGGCTACTTGCGGAAGCGTTATTGTTGATTGTTTAATATGAGTTCTGAAATCCACAGTCTGCATCTACGGAGAGATAATTGCAGAAAGGTCCTTACAAAGGGAAAATCTGTGGAGTGATCATTGCGGAATGATCATTACGTAATGGTCACTACAGAAAATATAGTAAACTTAGAGAAATAGGATTAAACGGTGAAGTGATTGGAAAATCAATTATTCAAAATTGGATTCAGAGTTTGAGGAATGGTTGATCAAACTTTTAATGCGAAGAATGTTCAATAAACTCCTAAAGTTCAATAATTCCCTGTTACAATTAGGGACTTTAATAAAACTGTCTTTAGATATATATCAAAGATTTTTTTTATTATTTATTTATGGTATTTTGAGGTGTGTTACATATGGTATTAGAGCATGGTTACAGCACTAGGCCTGAATTGGCTCAACACTAAAACTACTACAGAAAACTAACTTCTATTTTTATTTTGGTTAAATTCTCTTACAAACACCAAAGAGAAGAATAACTACGTTTTGCAGGAAATATGGAAGATGCAAAGATGTGTATAGAAGAGGAACATCGCCCAGAAAATCCTTTAAATAACGAAGAGGGTAACTTAAGGGATGGATAATTTATGGTAGACTTAAATGACAATCGGGATAATAAATCTGAACTAAAACGAACTGTCCAAGAGTTAAGATCTGAACTGAGAAAAGTTAAATAAGATAACGAGCAAATTCTAAAGGCTCAAGAAGAACTAAATGCTATTCTGATAGCAAAATTACATAATGATGAAAAAGAAAAAAATAAGGGACCTAAAAAAAAATGTCTAAAACTACACCTTACAAACGTAAGGGCAGAAAGCTAGAATTTTCCAGCCATAAATCTAACACTTCAAGTGAAGAGTCAGTTAAACATCACATATAACAATAAGAGTAAAGTGAAAGCAGTGACGATAACAAAAAGAAAAATAAATACAAACCCTATGAGGAAATCTATGGGGAGTTTAAGAAAATAAAACCACCCATGTTTAATGAGAAGATTGAGAAGGGCGAAGAGGAAGAGGCCTGGTTGTCTAGAATGAAAAAGTATTTTCGGATATTCAACTACTCTGACGAGTTAAAGGCTAAAATGGACATCTATAATAAGACTAGAAAAGAAGATATATGGTGGCAAGACATAAAGAGGGTTAAAGGGATAAAACCGAGATATGTAACTTGGAAAACATTTAAGAAACTCTTTAAAAGAAAGTACTTATCAATACAATACTATGAAGAAAAAGAAAAAATAATTTTATGAACTAAGGCTAGGAGCCAGGACGATGAAAGAAGTATGCAGTAAGTTATTAAACCTACTTTGTTATGTTCCTTATATAATTGGTGAGAAACCTAAAATACAATGGTTCCTCAGTTTCTTTCCCATCATGTACAAAGAATAGATTGAGTATGACAATTCGAAGACGCTAGAGGAAGCGATGGGGAAGGAAAACTTTTGTTTGACCAAAACAAGAATAAAAGGGAAAGTATACAAGCTTGGAAAAGTCAAAGGCCAAATAATTTTGATCCTAGGAAAAAGAAAAATAAGTTCCATAAA
>LPNX010983153.1:101433-114813 GCA_001517045.1 Pseudotsuga menziesii | reverse complement strand
GGCTAAGTCTGTTTTTTTAAGCCCTCGACCGAGGTATCTAAATACCTCGGTCGAGGTATTTAAATACCTCGGTCGAGGGTTTTTAAAGCCTGCAATACCTCGGTTGAGGGCTTAACAAGCCCTCGGTCGAGATATTAAGACCTCGGTCGAGGGCTTAACAAGACCTCGACCGAGGTGCATTTTTATGTTTTTTCCGAAATGTGCTTGCCAAAAAGTGTTACCCAGGTCCGTGGAATCACCCAAAAACACGGGAAATAACTATAGAGGGTATTAGGGTAATAATTACAAAAGCTTTAAACCCCAATATTCTGCAGTAAAAGAACCTTCAATTGTTCTTAATAAAAACCCAGCACAAAAAGAACACTTAAAATGTTGGGAGTGTGAAGGGCCACACTACTTTAAAAATTGTCCAGTAAAGAAAAATAATTTTAATGTTCATTCTATTCAGAAAGCAGTCATAGTTGGGGACATAGCCCGGAGCATGCCCAGAATCTACGCTGCATTGGAAAATCGGCAAGCAGACCACCAGACTTCTATGGTTGAAATTAAAGGTATGATAAACACTCATCCTATCTCTATTTTAATTGATCCAAGTGCAATCCTGAGCTATATATCACCTAGAATAGTGGATTTATGCAAATTTGTACCTGAAAAGTTTGATAAGTTGTGGCCCATACAGCTAGCCGCAGGTACAAAATGAAAAGTTACCAGTCTTGTTAGAAATTGTAAATTGATGATGAATGATTTCCTTACGCATGTTAATGTAAATATGATGCCATTAAGATCCTATGATTTATTAATAGGAATGGATTGGCTAGAGGAGCATAAAGTGGTGTTAAACTGTTTTGATAAAACCTTTACATGTACTGACAATAATGGAAACAGTATAAAAGTTAAAGGGATCCCTAAGAAGGTGACAATTAGAGAAATGTCTGCACTACAAATGAAAAGATTAGTAAGAAAATGATGTAAAGTATTTGTTGTCTATATAATGAATGGTAATGGAAACGATAAGAAAATTAAACTAAAATACATACCAGTCTTGAAAAAGTTTGAAGACGTCTTTCCATAAAAATTTCCTGGACTTCCTCTGAAAAGAGACATTGAATTCACGATCGAGCTGATACCCGGAGCAGTACCAGCATCGAAAGATCCATATCGAATGAATATAATAGAACTTATAGAGATGATATCACAATTACAAGAATTAATCGATAAAAGTACATTCGACCTAGTGTCTCTCCCTCAGGAGCACTGCTCTTGTTTATGAAAAAGAAGGACGAAACTTTAAGATTATGTATAGATTACCGACTGTTAATTAAAATGACCATCAAGAATCATTACCCACTCCCTCGAATAGATTATCTACTATATCAATTCTGTTGAGAAACTATCTTCTCAAAGATAGACTTAAGTTCAGGTTACTATCAAGTACGAATAAAGGATGAGGACATATTTACAACAACATTTAGGACCCGTTATGGTCACTATGAGTTTGTCATAATGCCTTTTGGGTTGACAAATGCACCTGTTGCATTCATGTGTTTAATGAACAACATCTTAAGCAACTACCTAGATAAGTTTTTGTTTTTCTTCATTGACGACATACTTGTAGTTGGACAAAAGGCCTGGCCATGTACAAATGCACCTCCCTTCCATCTATAGGACAAAAGGGTAGAGTCTGTGGCTAAAAAAGAGCTGCAGCAAACTGTTAGAAGAAAAAATAACTAAACATCTACAAACTACAAATTGAAAAAACAAGAATGATACAATATACCTTCCAATCTGGTTTAAAAGGGAGCCACCATGCCCAAACTCAGAGCAACGCCTCTCTACAGGCTGGGATAGTGTGGAGGTTGTCTCAACACACAAGGAAATGAACAAATGGAGAAAATGGAGTTGTGGGGATGAATATCTTAAGAGTGATGGTCTCTCGAGGTACTCATGCGGGCATAATAATGACACGAAGAAAGAGTTATGTGAGATGGGGACCTCCACCCCTCTATTTATAGATTTTTTCTCTTTTAGGGTTTTTAGCCCCTGGTTAAGGTTTTGGGCCCTACCTAGGGTTTTAAGTCCTTTTCACTTGTTTCTTAGCTCTTTTTGGGGTTTTTAGGCCCTTTTTGGGGTCTTTAGCCCCTTTGTGATATTTTTAGCTCCTTTGTGAGCTATTTTGGCTCTTTTTGTTGATTTTAAAGCCCCCCCCCCCCTTTTTTTTAGCCTTTGAGATAAAAGCATAGGTTAAACATGGGTGTGGAGGTAAAATGGGTTAGGAAATGGATGTTTGGATATGGTGTAGGCTATATGGAGCAAGTCAAGCAATTTTTTGCATTAACAATACTAATCTATTCTAAGAATGAACAAGAACATAAAGAACATTTAAGAATAGTTTTGCAAGTACTAAGAGAACAACAACTTTATGAAAAAATCAGTAAATGTGATTTCTTTAAAGATAAGATTCAGTACCTCGGACACATAATGTTCAAGGATGGAATCTCAGCCAATCTAGACAAAGTAAAGGCCATCATGGAATGACTAGTTTTTAAAAATGTATCTGACATAAGATCATTTAAGGGAATTATGGGATACTATCGGAAGTTCATAGAAGGCTTCTCTAAGATTTCCTACCCCATAACTTCTTTACAAAAGAAAGGTAAAAAGTTTGAATGAACTGAAAAATGCATGGAAAGCTTTAACAAACTAAAACACCTATTAACTACCGCATCGATCTTAAGTCTATTGATCCATTCAAGGATTTTGTCGTATGTATTGACGCTTGCAATGAAGGGCTAGGTGTGTTTTTATTACAAGACAATTATGTTGTGGCATATGAATCTAAGAAATTAAAAGAACATGAGAAAAACTATGTAACACATGATTTAGAGCTTGCTGCTATAATTCACGCCTTAAAAATGTGGCAACATTATCTAATTGGAAGGAAATTTTTACTTATGTCAGATAACATAAATATTAAATATTTATTTAACCAGTAGAATTTGAATGCAAGACAGACCAGATGGCTTTCCTTTTTAAGCAAATATGATTTCGAAATAATAAATTTAAAAAAGGAAAAGAAAATAAAGTGGCAAACGCTCTAAGTCGTCATGAAAATTAATGTTTGCAAGGAGAAGCTATGAATATGATCTGGAAAATCAGATTTTAAGTATTGAAAATTATGATAGGGAATATCAGATTTTAAAAGAAAAGACTGCTAAAAACTAACAAAGTCAAGTAAAAATATATATTTTAGCCTAAACCAACAAGGACTACTGCTACATAAAAATAGGATGTGTATTCCAAACATAACAGAATTTAAAATTACAGTTATGAATGAGCTTCATAAAATACTGTCTTCAGGGAATCCTGGATACCAGAAAATGATCACTATGATCAGAAAAAAATTCTTTTGTCCAAGTGGTTGAATACGTAACTTGCTTCCTAGAATATCAGTATGTTAAAGCAGGGCATGAACATCCAGTAGGATTTTTGCAACCATTACCTATTTCAGAATGGAAATGGGCAACAATTAGCATGGAATTCATCACCGGCCTACTAAATAATTTCAAACAACATGATTCCGTCATGGTTGTAGTTGACAAATTAAGTAATGTCGATCATTTTATTCTTGTTAAATCTACATATAAAGTTGTTAACAATGCATATATTTTCATGAAAGAAATATTCAGGCTAGATGGTGTACTGAAAGAGATAGTCTCAAATAGAGACACAAAGCTTATAGGTAACTTCTAGAAATCTTTGTTCAAAGGTTTGGGCACACAATTAAATTTTAGTACTGCATATCATCCACAAACAGATGGGCAGACTGAAAGAGTAAATCAAGTCTTAGAGGACATGCTAAGGATGTATGTCATGGAGAAACCAGGTAAATGGGAAGATTACCTACACTTAGAAGAATTTGCATATAATAATAATTTCCAAGTTTCTACAGGTATGAGTTCATTTGAAATATTATATGGGCGTAAGTGTAATATTCCAATTTCATGGAGCAACCCAGTTGATAGATTAATGTTATGACCTGAATTATTGAAAGATATGGAACTAAACGTGAAACAGGTACAACAAAATTTGAAGGTTTCCCAAGATAGGAAGAAAAGTTATGCTGATTTAAAAAGAACTCTTAGAGAGTTCCAAGTGGGTGATCATGTGTATATAAAGGTAAAGCCCAAGAAAAGTTCCTTGAGACTGAGCCATAATTCAAAATTGGCACCCAGATATTGTAGGCCATTTGAAATTCTAGCTAAAGTAGGGTCGGTTGCATACCAGTTAGCCCTACCACTCAATAGTAAAGTGCATAATGTGTTTCACATTTCTATATTGAAAAGATATGTTCATGATGGTTCTCATGTGATTGATTGGAATGTAATCCAGGTGGAACCCCAGGGGGAGTTCCAAGTGAGGTTGGAACGCATTCTCGACAGGAGAGAAATTTTACTCAGGAACAGTACCATCGGATAAGTAAAGGTGCAATGGAAGCACCTTAGTCTGGAAGAAGCTACTTGGGAGCTAGAAAGTAAGGTGCAGGAGGCATATCCAAACTTATTCCACGAGGCTGACATGGAAGAATGAAAACAAAGGTTATAACACCGAGGACGATGTTATCCTTTAAGGAGAGGTGTATGTAATACCCCATGAATTAATAACTCTTATTAATTCTGCTAGAAAATACCTTGATAATAAAAAAAAATTTATTGAAAGAAAAGTCAAGAATAAAACATTATGTAAATAAACCATTTTTATTTAATAAAATATGCTGAAAGGGGAACAAAAGTGGATATAGTTGTTGAATAGTGTTTACTGACCCATAAGAGGAAAAGGCAAGTAGCATGAGCCACTAAGTGAGAACTCAAGATGCAGGAGGCATCATCCCCAAAAATCAGGTATGCACTCTTAGTTGAGTGCCAAAGAGAAGGAGGCTCATAAATGACCAAGTCCTAAGCAAAATACTATATATTAGTATGTCCATGAGTAGCAGGAGGCTAGCATTGGATGGGGATTAATATCTGTAAAATGCAAGAGATGTCGCATTGAAATATTTGTCTCTTTTCGTTTAGTGAACAGGCTCGGGGGTTCTAGGGAAAGTAAGTTGGCTGCTCTGGGAGTTGGTTGGGAGGAATAGCTTCTCCACTTATTTTTTTCCTAGCATTTGGTGCCAGGTTCTTACTCTATCTCTTATGATTGATTTTAGTTATACCAGAATAAATATCCATGATTTTTAGCAGTATATCATATATGTACAATGTTTAGTTATTTCCTTAACGCATCTAAGATAAGGCATCCATACCCGCATCAAGGAATTGCTAGTGATGTTATTACTGTGGAAATTAGTAATTTGTTCAGAGCATGATTATTTAGATATCGCTGTTGTTGATCTGTTATGGTTTTGAATTCAATACTTGAATTATTTAGAATTAATGATTCTGCATCTAACGGATTGAATCATCTGTTTTAAACTGTATCATGCATTCCTACATTTAACTCTGTATTTCTTATTTGTATCGATTCCGCTTGAAACTTCCTTAAATCTGCATTATGAAATCTGAATTTGGACTGAATCTATAATGCATGTTATAGTGTAGATCTGTATTATTCAATGTCGCAAATGAAATCCATTTCCACAAATAAACTTTAATTGAGCCTTACAGGTCTCATAAGTGACTTAGCGCAGTTAGTTATATGTTTATCACTTCATGTTCATATGGAGAAATCAAGAAAAATTTTAAGCATCAAGATAATCGTTGGATATTTAATTATCTTACAATAAAACAAACCCCAAATCAGGCCAAACCTTTGGAATCCGCAAGGTTAAAGTGAATATCCGCAAGGTTAAAGTGAAGATCTGCAAGGTTAGTAGATCGACGGTTGGGATTGAAGCTGCTAGGAGATCAAAGGCTCACAAGTGTGTGCGGAGGAGAGAATTGTGGAAGAACAATTCAAAAAAGTTGGAAGGCACGTCCACAATCCACAATGTGGAAAGCTAATTGCGGAAGGTTGATTACAGAACAATAAATTGTAGAAAGTTAAAACGTAATTTTGCAATCTGCAAACTACAATGCGGAATGAAGCCTCAATTTGCAATCCACAATTTGTGGAAAGATAGATATACACGTTACAACTTACAATCCACAATCCGCATTGCGGAAAGAAAATTGCAAAAGGATAATTATAAACAATAAAACTTACAATACGTAATCCATGTTTTGGACATTAGAGGAAATTTCAACTCAAAATGGGCCTTTTAACATTAACTCAAATTCCATGTCATCATGTGTTAGCCAATGAAATTGCTTTAAATTTGAAATATTGTATAGGTATTAAACCCTTTTTAATATAAATTTGGGGATAGGTATCATAAAAAAAACTACTTTTTTTGTTTGTATTTTTGACGTATCTCTTGGTGTTTTTACTCAAATTTCGATCGGGAACATCATCATCATGTTTTTTCAGGCATTTCTTGTTTTTGAGGTAGCAGGTTCTGTCAAAAGTATGCTGAGTGGGTACTCGTTGGATGCGGAATTTAATTCCGCATCCAACGAGCTCTCCTGATCGAAATTTGAGTAAAAACACGGGGAGATATGTTGAAAATACAAACAAAAAAGTAGTTTTTTTCTTTTCTTCCTCCAAAATTAATAAATATTATTTTATTAATTTTTTTTAGGAGGCCCATTTTGAGTTGAAATTTCCTCTAATGAGGATAATTATAAAAGGTAAAATTAACACCTACAATTCGCATTGTGGAAGGATCGTTACTTAGGGATACTTGTGGAAGGGTTATTGTTTATATTTTAATGAGTTCCGCAATGCGCATTTGCAGAGGGATAATTGCAGAAAGGTCCTTGCGGAGGGAAAATCTGTGGAGTGATCATTGCGGAATGGTCACTACAGAAAATACAGTAAACAGACAAATAGGATTAAACACTGAAGTGATTGGAAAATTAATTATTCAAAATTGGATTCTGAGTTTGAGGAATGGTTTATTAAACTTGTAATGCGAAGAATGTTCAATAAACTCTCGAAGTTCAATACTACCCTATTACAGTTATGGACTTTAATAAATGTGTCTTTAGATATATATTAAAGAAATAATTTATTTATTTATTTATGGTTTTTGAGGTGTCTTATAGCACTCTTCTGGTTCCTGTGAGTATTTATTTCTCTCCTCTAGCTGCCATGGACTTCCAGCTACTAATTTTGGTAAGATATTATTTTCAATTTTTTCATAAATTTGATAATAATCTAAAAGCAAATTGTAATCCAACAAGTTTGTGTTTTTTCCTAAACATGAACTTCTTTTCGTTATTTTAATATTGACTTGTGACTAGACTTTTACATTTCCAATACTTCCAAGTTACAATTTATAGGTCTTGTTTTTGAAATATTTTCACATATCTATTACCATTTTATTAAAATAGTAGCATTTTATTTTTTTTTCCTCGGAAAAAATTCTTAATTTTATTTCAAAGTAGAACAAAATTACATCTGCACATGTAAGAGGATCACTAGGATCCCTACATTGTCACATATTGTCAAAACCAAAAACAAATCACAAAACTGTAACTGTAAAAGCTTATCAGCAAGATACATCACAGAAAATATGGGTATCACAACCCAAATAAAAAAAAACACAGAACATCAAATATACTGCCGAAAGCAAAGGCCACCACCTCTGAAAACACCATCGTCGTCGCAAAGATCCCTAAGGACACAATACGGGTCGCCACACAAGAGTATATCCATAGTCACCGCCTCCGCCATAAGGCTCGCGATGCAATAGAAGATCCAGTAGCCAAAAAGGCTCCGCAGGCCACCCATAGACACAAATCACATTCCAAGAAAAGCCACCGCCATACTCCCCCAGGAGAAGGCGGCAGGGTAGAAATTGCCAAGAAAAAAAAAACGGAGCCTGCAGCATTGGAGGGCACACTGCACATGGAGACAGCCACACCTCCACCAAGCCAACCACGGACAACCGCCACCGCTACACAGGGAATCCGTCGATAGCAGACCGAAGCCCCGCCACTGAAGAAACGTCGGCAAGAAAACAGGTCGGCGGGAAAAAACCAGCAACCCAGAAGAAAAAACGAGCCAAGTAGGCTGCTCACAACGGTGCATATATCCGACCATGCGAGAGGACGATTCACCATACCGATCGATGGGGGAAGAACCGCATTCTTGCACCATGCAAGAAGACGAAACCCCAAAACTATCATGCAATCAAGAAACGCCTGAATAACGCGAGCTGTGCTTCCAGATGCTTGAATATCGATCAGCGAGAACACATCCTGGCATGCGCCAAAATTCTAGAAAGATCGATCCCGTGACACATATCTCCCCGACCATTAATCGACCAGTCGACCAGAACAACCCCATTCGGCCAGAGAATGGAGAGGGCGGAGAAAGAGCTCCAAAAATCAATTTACAGAGTGGCGGATCTGAGAGGAGGAGGGGGCGCAAGCCTGGGCGACTACTAGCCGCAGGCTACAAGTCCTCCCCAAACCCTCAAACTCCCACCAGCGATTCTTGGAGCTCCTCTCAATCACTATATAAGATATGTTCAAAATAGTAGCATTTTATTATTCATGGAGTCTTAGTAATTGGTTGAAACAATTGCTTTTACTCATGGGGAAAAAAGCTTCTAAACAAGTTTGAAGTTGAAAGTGGTTTCTTCTTACATTTATAGCCAATGAAATTGAATGGCCCAAAGAAAAAAGCAACTAGTTTATACAAGTTGATACACATCATTGGTAAAAATTGTGCTTACCAGAATATTTGCATCATGGATAATACATAGGCAAGTCCACTTCCGTGAAATAAGTTCACCTGCATTAATAATTGATGAATCCAAAGAGTCCATATTCTAGGTTCCACCTTTTGCTTGTTTCCTAAGTTTATCACTTAATGTACATAAAATGCATAATGCCGACACATGTTACATTTGAGTTGAGTTGTCATTGTTCCACCCTCTATTTTCACAATTTCAATTACACCATGTTAACTTTACAAAATTTTGTATGATGCATTACATGTGGCCTCACATTAACCTTCAAAAAAATTATAGATTACACATTTTATTTTTTTCTTAAGTTTATGGCTTAATGTGCTACATATGCATACCATTGGTACATATTACTTTTGGGTTGTCTATGCTAGTCTTAGTAGGTTGTTTTGTTTCACCCTTGATTTTAAAAGGACATGATTAACGAAAAACATGAGTAAATAAATTTAGCATTATCTTTTCATTAGAAATAATTAAAGTAAACATCTCAATAAAAGCTATGTTTTCAATTGAAAAATAAATCAATGACGTAATACCTTCTAGATAAAGATTGGCATTTTGGAAAAAAAACATGGAAAAAAAATCATGGGAAAAAAATCAATGACGTAATACCTTCTAGATAAAGATTGGCATTTTGGTGAAGTTTCCATCTAAGTATAAAGAGTGACCTCTAAGCTCCAAGTCGTAAAATTGTTTTTGGTACTTGCCTTTGCATTTTCCTATCCCTTTACACTCCTCTTCAACCTTCATATTAATCAATCCCCTCGGTCTCTATAAATAACCAGCAATGCATTTCATTGCCATGAATTTCCATTCATTATTCATCTCTATGGAACTTGTTGCACGTATTCTGTTATAATACCTCCGTGTTTTGGACCTGTGTCTTTCTGCCCACTTCTCCAATGGCCCGCACTCCGTCAACGGGGTATTATAAATTCTTTGGAATTTGTCCGAGTTTTGCTATTTTAATTTTCTTGGCATCATAGGGTTTTGTTGTTTTAAATCATTTTTTGTTTGTAATGGTTTTGGGTATACCCGATCTATATCTCCTTTTTTTGTTTTCTAAATTGTTGGTAGATTGGCTTATTGTTGTCGGGCTTCTTGATAAATGTGTGAAATGGTTAATAGTGATTGGTAGATTGATTGATTGTAGTCAGGCTTCTTCATAAATGTGTGAAATGGTTAATAGTGATTGGTGTTTCAGTAATTTTAAATTGTTTTTTTAAGGTGTTTTAAGGAATTGATATAACTTTAACAAAAGGAACATGTTGTTAGAAATAGCCATTAAAATTTATCTCTATGTTTTAGATAACCATATTTTAAATAAAAATTTAGAGAATGGTTTTAATATTTAATTATATAAAGTTAGATTTTATTTTTAAAAATTTTTTTTTTAAATTTTTTTAAAATTTTTTATTATTATATTTATATAAACAATATACATGATCCTGTCCATTCAAATTCTACAGAATAACTACAAAGGGGTTTTATAACATGCTGAGTGTACAAAAAAAAACACCTTTCTTGTGGTTGTATTTGAGAGTTTGAAGTAATAACAGCTATCACTTTAGAGCAAAAAGAGACTTGTCCTTTGACAAGATTTTCCAAAGTGAACACAAAGACAAACTAGTAGTCTATCACTAAGAATATAGAAGGCAGACAGATCAGAGCTCTATGGCTCGCTTACACAAAGGAATGGTAAAACCAATTCAATTATCAATGGAGAAATAGATACAATAAATAGGTGCAACTCACAATAACAAACCCAATCCTAGATCCATAAGATGTGGATCTGAAACCTCTACTTATTGAATATAGAAAGTACACATCAACCCAATACCTAGATACCTGCCTATCATTTCTACATTAATGCAACATACCCCCTTAATGTAGAAATGGATTTTCTACAACACCTAATTTCTGCCTAAGGATCTCAAAGTGAATCTTGCCAACAGGTTTGGTAAATATGTCAACGACATTATCACTTGTGTTACAATAAATAAGTTTAATTTACTTAGACTCTATCTTTTCTCTGGTAAAATGATGTTGCAGTTCAGTGTGTTTTGTCCTTGCATGATAAACTGGATTGTGTGCCAGTTTGACTGTACTTTGATTGTCACAATATACTTTTGTGGGTTCTGTATTCTTTTCTCCAATATTTTCAAGAACCCTCCTCAACCAGAAAGCTTCACATGTTGCACTAGACATGGATTTGTATTCAACTTCTATGGATGATAGAGAAACAGTTGGTTGTTTCTTGTTGCTCCATGATACAACTCCAGACCCAATGTTGAATGCATATCTTGTAGTAGATCTTTTTTCATCTGGATTTCCTGCCCAATCAGAATCAGAAAAACCTGCCAATTGAACATCAAACTTATCAGTGTATAAAAGACCAAAGTTCATTGTCCCTTCCAGATATCTAAGGAATTTCTTTGCAACTTTCCAATGGTTGTCATTTGGTTTAGCTATAAACTAGCTCAAAATGCTGACTACATATGATATATCTGGCCTTGTGGTAGTGAGATAATTCAAGCTTCTTACCAACTGTCAATAGAAAGTACCATCTGCATCCTTTGATCCATCTTGACTACATAACTTCACATTTTGTTCTAAAGGAATTGATGATACTTTGCCATCACTCATATTAAATCTATTTAGTATTTCCCTCACATACTTACTTTGAGTGATCATTGTTTTTCCAGATTCTCTCCAAACTTCAAGTCCTAAACAATAGTGTAGTTCTCCAAGGTCTTTCATTTCAAACCCTTGTGACAATTGATTTTTGATTTCGGTGTCTTACCCTCTTACTCCTATGCAGCTCAGTGTCATTAGAAATCGGTGCAAGGCAAGAGCCTATGGCACTTCCTCCCTCTTACGGATAAGCGTCATTGACGTTCTTTCCCTACGGCGCTTCCTTCCTCTTGTAGATAAGCATTGTTGGCGCTCACTCCTTCTTCAGCAGTGCGTCGGTGTGAGGGATGCTTATCTTTATAGCTCCACGCAGATCTCCATATTTCTAGTGAAGTCGTTACTCTCCACTCAACTCTTCAAACTGATCTCCACCAACTCTAAAATTATGACGCTCTCCGATGGTCATTGATGATGGACGTAAGCGATGGTGGTGCACGCTTAAACTGCTGCGATGGTGCTCTTCTTTGCAGTGGATCTTCTCTTCACGGTACTGGAATTTTTATTTTATCAACCCAACAGTGATCACATTGAAGTTGGCACCTTCTTCACATTCAACGTTCAACTTTGATCCTGACAGCTCAAATCGGTGTCTGCAAAAAAAAAATTATGTGGCAACTTATATCTCATGCTTAACACGCTCACAACAGTGGCCCAGGCAGCAATGACTCTCTTTCACGGTGATGGAAACGACTAAAAAAAATAAACTTCCGCTCCAGTACTCACCTTATAGCTCTCATACCAACTAAGAATATAGAAGGCAGACAGAGCAGATCTCTATGGCTCGATTACACAAAGGAATGGTCAAACCAATTCAATTATCAATGGAGAAATAGCTACAATAAATGGGTGCAACTCACAATAACAAACCCAATCCTAGATCCATAAGATGTGAATCTGAAAGAGTCTACTTACTGAATATAGAAAGTACACATCAACCCAATACCTAGATACATGCCTATCATTTCTACATTATTCCAACACGGTGAAGGAACCTTCCTCTTAAAGAAGCGCTTTTTTTTTAAGAGTCCATCTAACTTGGGGTTGAGCTATCGGTAGGTATGTTAATTTAATTTATACATAATAATAGGTAACTAGGTATTTAGATAACTGAGGCATAGAAGCTAACATAGCATTTATGACCTATTAATATATATACTTCATTGATTATAAGTTAAGTGATAGTTACATTAATAGGTGTTTAGATATTATCTCATATTTTAATTTTTTTTGAATGGATCAACAAGATTATCTCGAGTGTAACAAGTGTATAATGAAGATATATTTTCATTTCATAGTTGTCATATGTTATTACACTTAATTACATCTTAATTAAGATTTAAAAATCTTCACTTAAGATTTTACTATTTTATTATTTTTTAATTTATAATTTATTGAAAGTTTATTCTTCTTATAAGGTTTTGTTTATTGTTTTTTTCTTAGTTTTAAATTTATAGTATACCTTAAAATCACTTCCTCTTTTCCTCTTACAGGTGAAAAGAGGTAATTGAATAATTGAAGGTGTCTTGGATGATATGTCAAGGATATAATCAAAGTTGTTTTCGTTTTTTAAAGCATCTTTAATGAAAATATTTATGTAACATATTATTCTTTGGAATGGCCAACTATTTCAGGAACTTTACCTAAACGGAAAGAATTTGATCCATTTCAATGGATAACTTTATCACAAACTTAAATGTCAACTTTTTCACAAACTTTCCCAAGAAGGAAAGAATTCCACCCATTTCAATTGCACAATAAAATTTAAATCACACATTGTTTTAGAAAAATTATAATATGATAAATATGATAATGGGCTAGGTTTGACCGAACATTGATTAAGAAAAGGTAGGATACATTATGTTTGGTTAAATAATATTGACGATGGGAATATG
>LPNX010983153.1:65866-97931 GCA_001517045.1 Pseudotsuga menziesii | reverse complement strand
ACAAATTATTATTTAACCACAGCTTAACCAAGCTGTTTGAAAACATTCATCTCAACGAGTTGACATTCCAGGCACAGGTGACAGGCAGACGAATTACGTATCGAAACATGCAATTGACCAAAGCCACGTTGAATCCATGCAAAACCACATGAACAACGTCCTCTGTGAATTGGGAGATGGACCACGTCGGCAGAGAACTGGGAATATCCTATCGTCGAATGTGTCAACACGCGCCCTCATTACTATCTTTCTTGCTTGGGGTCGCTTTGTTAGTTGTTATGTCGGTATCGCTTCGCTTGCAGACTGAATCGCTTTCCACCCTTACTCTGGTTGCTCCAGACCCACATTCCAAGTATTCCTACCGCTCTCCCTTGTAAGACTTAGCTAAGTCAGGGTTATACCTCCGGAAGACATCACCACTTTGTAGCGGTTGAACTACAAAGAAAAGCAGTTAATGTAGCTAGCCAGTTATTCCTACAGGTTTATAGCTTTATGACCAGAAAGACCGGAGTGAGGTTTAATATTTATTTCTTTTAAATCCATGCAAAACCACATGCACAACGTCCTTTGTGAACTGGGAGATGGACCACGTCGGCAGAGAACTGGGAGATGGACCACGTCGAGCTCTGCCGGTAGAGTACTCTCGTTTACGGTCATATATCCTCCTCTCTTTGGAGAAGATGCCTTAATCAATACAGGCTTGCTCAGCATAATGATTGAAGCTGTGCAGAATTAACCAACGTTCAAGATACAGGTTAAATTTGTCATTTGGTCGTAGGTTTGGAATTATTTCAAGTTTCCCTTGTGATATCTCATTCCTTCATCTCCTAGCTGCAAGTGCAGGCTTAGGCAGCATGAAGAATCCATTGAAATATTGAAAATGGCACTCGCTATGTGCATCCATGGGAAGGTTTTTGAGCTGCATTTTGGAGCCTTTGAAATTTTACAATGAAGGACTCAAAATTCAGTAGGCCAAACCCAGAAAGAAGCTTTGAGGGCTTGAAGAGATTGAGGTTTTCATAAAAATTAAGAGGTCATAGAGTGGCAGCAAGGACAACAGCCTTCCTTTATGTTTCTCGGTTGCCTATGATGCAAAATCCTGGCGTGCACCTACCCATTCATTTCAAAGATGGTTTCTTATAGCCAAAAGTCTGCCAGGAATTTAGTGGGAGTGAAGCATGTTTCAACCCAGAAATAGTCGACAATTTTGGAGCAATTTAACACATGGAGGGGAAGAAATCCAAATGAAGTGGCTGCATTCATGGGGTTTGCATCCCGAGTTCCAGCCCGCTGCTACCTGTGGAGTGCTGGCTAGCTATTGCTTATCTGCTTCTAGAAATTGCGAACTGCATATATACACGGCGTTACAGGTAAGACATCGACTTTCACTCATTCTGTAGCGTCTTGACCACTTTGGAGGTTATTCTACTACTTTAACCATTTTTTTTGCAAATGCGGACAATTGTCCTTATATATAGCATGAACTTACTTGTTCTTTACCTGCATGTGTAAACGACGGGTTCCTTTTTGCTTTGTCATGTTTTAAACAGTTCACGCAGTGCAATTTGTCATGTTTTATACAATTCACCCACGACAATTCGAATCGGGACATATTTTAATGCCTTGAAAATCCGCTCGTGAGATTTTCGTCGATATGGCTTGGTAATATCTCAGTAGCTGTTTTACAGGGTATTTTAATATGTGCAGGAGTCCAATGGCAGTGATTTTGTATCTCAACAAGACATCAATTAGGACACTTCAACGAAGTAAATTTGGAATGTTTTTGTGATAATATGTCATCAATGTGTCATTCCTTTTTTTAGACTTCCTTCTTCTGCCATCCTCCATGTCAGAACAGGACTTGAGCCCTTCAAGACCATCATTGCTACAAAGCCCAGGATTGCCCATTAAACTTGAGTTATAAAAACTAAGGCTGAAAGCAGAAGGAACAATGCCTGTCAACTGATTATCCGAAAGATTGAAGATATTAAGCTTCAAATTGCCCAATTCAGGAGGGATTGCTCCTGTCAAGGAGTTGACAGAGAAAATTATACTACTAGCTTGTGTTTCTATCTACAACCTCTAAGAGTATGGAATCAGCAAACCTTTGGAACTTTTCTCTGCAATAATACCTAGCCTTATCTACTACTGTTTTGACTGGTAATTGGCGATTATGTTTTGGGGAATTTGTCAATTGGTTATCTACATTGCATTTTTTATAATATCGGTGGATTTAGCTATGAAAAATGTTATTGAATTGGTATAATTGTATGAATTAATATGTTTTTGACCATAATGACATGGAAGAATTAGATGTAATAAAATTACAGTTGTCATCATGTCCAGTGTCCAGGTTAGAGCTGATTTAATTTCTAATCTGTTGATCTGTAAATAGGTGAGAGATACCAAAACGCAGACTGAAAAGAAAACCAACACGTATTATATATATATATATATATATATAATACTTGCGGGCATGAAGCTAGTCGGCAACCCAGATCAGTGAGAAAATAATACGCATGCACGCATTGTTCATATTGGGCTCAAATATTGTTTCAAAGAGATTGATTCTTCTTGATTTCTGTGTGCAGTAGAAGCATAATTGTGTGTCAATTTCCAATAATGTTGTGAATTAATAAATATGCTGTAACCATTCCCAGAATTCTATATGGCTAGAGAATACTGTGTTGTTTTTTCCCTTGTTTCCTTATCTTGGCTTCAGGCCAATTTCTGAATATAGCAGGCTGGATATTATTTTATGCAACCATCCATGTGTATTCTGTTTTTTTTCTCTTAATTTTTAAACTCGGGCATCCGAACGTATCTAACATTAATTTTGTTTCGCCAAGAAACACAGTAAAATACTGAATAGAGAAGCAGAAACGGCGAGGGCTTTTGTGTCTTAATTAAAATTAAAGCATCTATTTAATTAACGTGCATGGATTACATATTGTGCATGTTAAATTAATTTATTTACCAGGTCACTCTCTGGATTTTAGATACGTTAAATTATGGTTTCCTCTCTCCAGCGGCAGCTTGACTGAGCGAATGAAGGGCCGTCTTTGAGTGCTGGTAGGCTCCACGGTCCACACGGCAGCACCAGTGGTAGGAGACGGAAATGGAGATCAAGCAGAAGCAAATGGAGATCCAACGCGTGGACCTTGAGAATGAACGCATGGCAAGGGATATAAATTTTATTTTTTTAATTTTATATTATGATGTCATCTTGCCACATGTCGACTAAAATCCAAATACCAAACCCCAATGTTGACATCATCGCCTATCAACCAATCAGCTGTTTAACCAATCAGCTGTTTAGAAAAATGGATTTTTAACAAAATAAAAAAAATATATTGTGCAAACGCCAAAGTATGACTTAGGAAAACAGGTTTGATTTTTTAAAGAGGCGTCAAAAAACACCAGCTAATGCCCAAAGTCAACGGGGTTTGAAATCGAACGATTGCAATATACCAGCCGGAGGCAGGTATAATAACATGCTAAAACAATCCAACCCTTATTTTTAATAATTTTAATAAACCATAAACACTACGTTTAAAGATTAAAAAACAAAGTTAAATTTGAGGATGAAGTTTAATAATAATTTACAAATTAAAATAGATTTATAGATCTATTTTAAACAAGGTTATCAGTTTATAAATCTATTTTAAATATAGAGGTATCTATTTTTTTAGGTCTAATTTTTTTTTAATTAAATTTTTAAGACATCTAAAAAAATTACCTTTGCAAATTTTATATTTTTTATGACTTTATAGACCATGGTTTAAAATAGATTTTTGCTGGTTTAAAATATTTTTTTTTAGCCACATTTTTATTTGAGATTTGGGATATAGTACACCAAATAGGTCTATGCTTTTTCAATTGAGATTTGGGATGACACAAATTCTATGACACTTAGTTCAAAATTCGAAATAAAAAATTATAAAAAAAATATTAAAAATAACTTATAGCCTATGAATGGATAACTCGTAGCCATGCATGGATAACTTATAGGTGATGTATGTATAACCAACAATTCATGGTATATAACTAGAAGAGTGTGAGACAAAAAAGAATATAAATTATAACTGATAGTTGATAAATGGATAATAACAACAATGTTAGTGATAGCATGTAGCTAGGCATTGATTCTATCGTTATTTCTCAACCATTTGATCCCTATCTGCCTGATCCAACCTCAAACTATATGAGTGTACTACTCACCAACCACAAGTTAAATGTTATGCTAGTTATTTTAATTAACCTACTTTCATTTTTTTAATTACATTTTAGTTTTGGTAACACAACACTTAGTTATGTGACATCTCTTCTATAGTTAAAGTATAGTTAACTTGTTTATTTACATACTGAACTGTACACGGCACCTTGATCCTCCACATGAAAAAATACATTATTTACTTACTGAACTTTCCTATTTAACATCTTGTGTTTGCCGATAGGAATATCAGTCCTATCGGTCACATCTTTTTCATGGTATGTTTTAATAAGGTTTTAATTAATTCGATTCGCTATGTGTGCCTTGCAGGCTGTTCCATCTGTACCAAGTGATCTTAATTGTGTGTGTTGCAGGATGTGACATAATCTGTTATTGTAGAGACCTGTAACTTCTGAAGTGGGAACTGGTGAGAGGATGACCAAGAAATATATAATGGAGCGAGCTCCATGTGCAAAGAAACCACCGTTTACATTGGGAGAGTTGAAGAAAGCCATTCCACCTCATTACTTCAAGAGATCACTGCCCAAATCATTCTTCTATCTCAGATACAATCTTCTTATTGTTGTGTTTCTCTTCTATTCTACAACTACCTACCTCTTCATATTGCCTGGCATGCTTTGATTTCCATTCTGGGTTGGGTACTGGGCAGCCCAACGGTGCATGCTGAATGGTATTTGGGTTATAGCACATGAATGCGGCCATCATGCTTTCAGTGACTACTCTTGGCTGGATGATATAGTCGGGCTTCTACTCCATTCATGGCTTCTTGTGCCATATTTCTCTTGGAAGTACAATCGTCGAAGACATCATAGCAACAATGACATAGTTTTAGTATTTTAGGGTTTTCTCGTGTGGGGTCAAATTAGGGTTTGACTTTCCTGGAGTTTTACCCAACCAAAAATTTAGATCTTGGTATCTAAATTTCTATTTTTAGGAGGAGAGAAATCCTATGCTGGGCTCACTCAAAAATTCCTCTTCTGCGAAAAGCCCTAATTTCCTGGAGCAATGGCTAAAAATGCCCGGAATCAAATTTTGTTTCGACAGAAAGATGTTCCCTTCAATGGAGAGTTAGCCTAGACTCCTTTTGCTGATGATATATGGAGAGAGACCCAAAAAGTAACTTAGCACTAGCTTCTGCAGTTGCACAGTGTCTTCTTCTTATGTTAGCTATGATACCATGTTAGATTTTTATCATTTAATCAATATGATCTAGGATCTTATCTGAGAGAATAATATGCATAGCAATAATCACAAGAGACAAGAGACAAAAAGAGTTTCCTCGGGGAAACCATAAAGGAGAAAACCCCACAATTTTTTTAGAGATAGAATGAGCACCAATGGAAAAAGTAAAACCCAAAAACACAAAGATGATCTCCGACGGCTCATCTCTCTCTCACTTGTGTGAGCTCCTTCTGTCTCACTCATCCACTATAGTTGAGTGAGTGTGTGTTGCAAATAGAGAGGCTCACTCTCTATTTATACTAGTTTCCGACTTGACAATAACTTACGAGGGCCTACTTCTCTAGAAGAGTCCAATAACCCTAGTGCCCCACAACTGTGGGGACTTTCCCCCCCGATCAACAAGGAGGGTTAACCTCTATGAATTTACATGACTTGATTACATTAATGATTCTCCAGATAGGAACATCAGGGACCAATGAAATACAATATATGAAATATACAAGTGAATATGTTCCGAAGTTACAAATACATCAACAATATAAGCAATCAAAGGATTATACCAATTATTGTAATTATACCATATCTAACAATTCAATTAAAGAATCATAATTATCATGTCTATTACTAAACTAATAGTGAATCGAAAAAATGAAGGAAACCCTTAATTATATTTTGGTTCACCTCCAACCACACACTAATATTTAAATAAATAAATACTATAGTTTTCCAAACCAAACGTCCAACTATTCGCGGTAACGAATCTTCCCAAATCCATGTATGGGAGTAAGACCATTAAAGGATGGAAACCATTGCATAAGAAATGAAATATCACAATTATATATTTATTTATCAAAATCAAATCTATATACAACACACAAATCCCATCAAATATTTAACGTGACAGTAAGCCCATCACATATAGCAGCCCAAGCAATTAGTCTGGTATAGTAAGCTAGATCTAAAAATCAAAATAAATTTAAACCAAATGCATGCAATTACATTTTAAAACCATGATATAAATCTATGACAGATAATTCAAGAACACTCTGTGGAAATCAGAAAGAATCTAAGGGTCGTATTAAGAGTTGAATATAAACATTGTTTTCAGAACATGGTGGTTGCAAGACAATTATGACGGAATCCACATCCTTGAAACAAAAACCCCATTAATTTATTTAAGTTATAGGTGGTAGTAAGTACTTCCACGATGGTTCCACAAAATAAACCCTTTTAAAACTTAAAACACACTACAATGCACATAACCAACAACAAAAAAATGAATGTTTGAATAGAGAGGTCGTAAATCTATTGGTCAGTTAGAGTTTAAACCCTAAAGGTTGAATTAAAAACACTGTAACTTATCTTGCATGAAGAGGGAGCCCAAACTTCCATCATGGACCCTTTTCTAAAGCAGGAAGCCCCCGGCACTAACAAAAATGAAACAATCAGCGATCAGCAGTAAATGGTAAATGGCTTGAAACATGGTAAGATTTTTTTTTATTTCTCACCTTGGTGGTCTAAGATGTAGGACTGGGAGTAGGTGATCCTAGGGACATCCTAACCAGCGCTCTTGAGTATCAAACCAACCGACCACAGTCAAAACCTTAATCATTGTAAATAATTTTAACACAGTAAGAAAGTATGCATACATGCTTACTTAGTGGATTTGCAGAGAGGTCCAAGGGCCGGATCCTCCGGGATGCCCTTATCCCACCTCTGCTTGTACCAAAACAAAACAATATCAGTATTTACAACGAATTTCATAAACTACTTAATAAAACCTTGCAGAGTTGAAAAAATAGTCCCTTACCTGGTAAAGGGTAGTCTTGAAGCTCAAGATGGTGGTTGGGTATGTTGGAAGTGAAGAAACATGCTACAAGCGGTTGTTGGAGACATGAAAACCATAGGTACACGTTGGGAAGAAACCAAGAGAATTCCATAAAAACCGTGGGTAATTTTTCACGCCCAAACCCCTCTTACAATCGCCATTGATAGAGAAGAGGTTAGAATTTCGTAAACTTACAGACCAAACACCTAAACAATGAAGGGTTCAAACCAAAAACATGACACATTAAACCCTATTGAAACCCTCGGCATCATGTTGCACAAGTGGACGACCGAGATGCATTCTTGAGCCAACAATAAAAGCCTGGATGTGTTGTCAACTCGCAGCCAAGGAAACACATTAAAACCACAAGTCAACCAAGGTATCAAACCTTTTAATTTTCATAACTCACAACCAAAATCAATCATTACGTTCAATCAATACTTGTATGCCAATATTCAAACTATGGTGGAAACCTCATATCATTATAACAATATAAAATCATCACCACAATTATAACCTTTATATTATGTTCCAGCTATGGAATAAAAACCATACTCGAATGTTTAAATATACAAGCTAAAATTACATTATGTTAACCATTGCGTTATATGACCAAGTTCCTTTTCCATGTTATACCTTATAACATTGCAATTAGGAATGAAGGTGGGGCCTTGAATCCTTTAAACGCTTAAATAGATGGAATTATGGGATCACAACTATACCATAGTCTCCCAAGTAATGTTACATGCACATAGATCTTATATGCCATATAGTTAAGTTAGAAAAATGAAGGCTAAGGCTTAGTTTAGGGCTAAGCGAACCTTAGTAAACCTGAACAAGATAAAAGGAACAAAACATCACCTGTGGGAATGACAGAAGTTGACGGTAAATCTTGTAAACATCAACATTTTGTGCAACATGTCATATAGGAGTTTCAATAATTGTGTAAGCAACTTACAAATCCATAACATATGTATTTTATATTAGATTCTAGTAGGCATATCTTGGGCCAAAAATAGTCTTCACATAAATTGCAAAAGAAAATATTGAGGAGAATAAAATTAGAAAACTTCCATTTTCTATATTCAGTAATACAATGGTGTTACAATAAATAGAATTTCAATCATGTGGATATATACCATCTAAACCTGACTGATTAGGTAACTAGAAGTGTCTTAAATCACTATCGAAGCTGACTAGTCTAATTCCACATGTCTAATTCACTTAATAATAAGTTAAAACTAGTTAAACTAGTTAAACCGATGAGGTAGGTGATAGAAGGCGCCTACTCCCTTGCATATATACAAAATTGGCACTAACTGAACTGAAATACATCTAATTGAATGTAACTGTAGATTAAATTAGCATAAATACTTACCTACCACAACCAAGTGATGGGGGTTGTTGGTGGCACTCAGAGTGACTCCTAAAATGTAGGGATTGGTCTCATAGGCACATCAGCTCATGCATTAAGTGGAAAGTAACCTCTCTATGTGTTCCCCACACTCAAGTGGTTTGTACTAGTGGACCCAGTGGCACTGGCAGACCAAAAGGATTTGGTGGACCCAATGTCACCAAACTTAAGTAAATGAATCTTAAGTTAGGTATGATTATCTAATAGACTATAAATGGACAAGGAGCCAAAGGGAGGATTAATAATAATCCTAAAACCCCCCTTTAATCCTAACTTTGTACAACCTGGGTCCTTGCAACTAAGACCAAAGGTCACCCATTACAATCCAAAACGAAAAATTATATTTGTCCATGAAAAATTAAGGGTAAAGGCAAAACCGCATGGGGAAAATCCTTCCTCAAAAATGGACATGGAATAAAATTTAAATGAATATATTCACTCTGTCTTTTTTCTTCACTTGAATAAGCTAGATGCATCGCTTCTTGATCAAAACATTTGTAGAGTTGTTGTAGATTCCTTGATCATGTATTTGATTTTTAATGCTATGTAGATGAAAAGCATGAGGAGAAGCCCCTTGTAGCTCATCTTCTGGTGACGAAGGAGCATCATATGAGTTCTGTTTGATGTGACAACATGAAATATTATATTCAAACATAAAATCATATATGGAAAATAGATATGTGCAATCCTCTCCTAACCAAAGAACATCAATAAAATGGCAAGCACACTTTCTAGTCTAACTGCATAATGGTGAACCCGATCATGAACCTTTTTCCCAAACTGATGTAAAAAATTTCTAATTCTGTAATAGAGCTTATGAGGCTCTAATATATCAGAAATTAATTCATATGGAGCAGCAAGCAACCAAGGTATAGTGGATCCAAAATATGGTTGATCTATAGTAGGAAAACTAGGTTCAACTAAGGCTACATTGACAATTGGGAAAATATGGTGAGCACAAGGATCTAAAATTCGAACTAATAAAATTTATATCAGACTAGAATGTTTTTAACTGCAGCCCTCTTATATCCAATGATAAGGAAAACCAACCAATTATACAAAGCAAAGAGATGATAACAAATTTCACGAGTGATACAATATAGGAAACCATGAAATTGTCTAGTTTACCAACTGAGGAGTTTGGGAGTTGTAGGGTCTTCTGAGTATCAAATGGATGGGACATAGGTGTCATAACATGAAAACTAGGATAAAAAACATCTTCTAAATATGAGAAAGAAGAATCTGAATGTATTTTGAAGGATTCAAATGAAGACAAATCAGAAACCAGATGTAAAAAACTAGTATTGAGAGGAGATGGCTCTGG
Source organism: Pseudotsuga menziesii (assembly GCA_001517045.1). Lineage (NCBI taxonomy): Eukaryota > Viridiplantae > Streptophyta > Pinopsida > Pinales > Pinaceae > Pseudotsuga > Pseudotsuga menziesii. The sequence goes on along the minus strand of LPNX010983153.1, from coordinate 87,949 downwards.
GAGACTCACAAGTATTTTTTCAAGGGGAGGCAAAGAGATTTCTGATTCTGATATATTAGAATGAGTACCAAAATCAGAGACATCAAAAAATTCTTTATTCTAGCGACCAATGCATGATCATCATTACCTTTGAATTGCACAGTGTTACAGTGCCCATGGGGATCAACATATTTTTCCCTTCTTTCAAAATCTAGAACATCAATGTTGTTTCTTTCGAGCAATTGAGTCATGACGTCCATTTTCTTTTTAAATCGAGAATTTTCATTGTGATAAGATTTGCTGCAATACGTGCATTGTGATTGTCCTTTCGTGTTTCCCTTCTTCTTGAAATTTGAGACTTCATCAGTAGAGTTAGAACCTTCATCTTCGTAGTCTGACTTTGTATTTTTCTCCTTCACTTTTAGCTTTCCTTTGGACTTGAGATTCTTGCTTCCAAGAGCAGCAAGTACATGACCCTTTGAGGCTTTGAGAGTTCCAATTTGAATCAGCTTGATATTCTCTTGTGTGAGAGAATCTATGAATGCATCCAAGGATGGAATCCTCCAATTTCGAACTGCAAGCTTAGTAGCATAGAATGTTGACACAAAAATTGAGTATTCTAGACCCCGCTTTGATAGAATGGAGAGGATTAACTGATCTTATTCCTTTGTAATCCCACACTACTTGAGAAAGATTACTAGTGACTTAAACTTGGTGATCAATTCCTCAATGGTTTTGAATTCACTTGGTCTTAATGGGATCAACTCATTCTCCAATTGATGTCCTCTAAGTTCATATTGATTTTCGAAGAGGGATTCAAGTTTTATACGCAGTTATGATGTAGGTGTTCCTTGTCTTGGGTGTGTGTGGGTGTCTTAGAAGTCAGGCTAGTTCTGGTGTAGGTGTTCCTAGCTCTGTAATGGGCTCACCAGCTTAACATTTACCCTTTTCCAGCTCCTTGATGGCCTGATAAACTTGACCATGTTGGCTTGGCTGTCTTGTTGATGGCCTGATAAACCCAACTATGTTGGCTTGGCTGTGTTTTAGTGTACCCTTGGCTATGTGTAAGCCTACTTGTTCCTTATTCCTTGGGGAATCATGCCCAGCTTGGGGGTGGCAGCATTGCTGAGAGATTTAGGAGCATACTAGCCTATGGTTGGGTGGAACGTTGCAGCGACATAGCTGGTTGCGGAATGAGATCTTTATGAGATAAGTAATCTTCTCTATTTTACTCCTGAAATCATATTACTGTTAATGAATATGGTGAACATGTTGAATGCTTATATGAATGTATGTTGTTTCCCCTGCATATGATAAATAATTATGTATCTGTGTATGTTCTACTTCAATACATTTTGTTTCAGTATTTTATGAATTCACATGTTCATGGGGCTGGTTTGCCCAGATGGTTAATGCCATGGTAGCGTCCTCTTCGTCGGTCGGAGGGTCGGGAACATTACAGTGTGGTATCAGAGCTTGCAGGTTGCAGCATGGGCCTCTATGGGCCATGAAAGACCAGCTAGCAGAGGCATGTTGCCTTCTGCCCAGGAGAAATCGGTGAATGACTAGCAAATTCACAAAAAAATTGTCTAAGTGTCTGAACTGTCGGTTCATCAGAAAACTTAGTGGGAAGGACTTTCGATGCAGTGGAGAGCTAGGAAAAAACACACCCGATGGAGGACAGTTGGAAGGAAAATTGCGGAAAATTTTCTAAGTGTTCGACGTCCGTCGATGGAAAATAGTTGTTGGGTTTTCCAACATCGCGGAAGAATTTAGCAGTTTGTCAGTCCGTCGTTGCAGCTACCGTGTGGACTAGCACGCCGATGATTAGAAGTTCAATCGTCGCTGCTCCGATCGCTGACACATAGCACTTAGTGGTTCCGACCACCGATGCAGTAAAGAAAGTTTAAAATTTTTTCTAAGGCCCGAAATCGTCGGTTATCGGAAGAAGATAGTGTTTCATACGTCCGCCGTTGCAGAAGCCTAGAGCACTAGTCTTCCGACAAGGAAAAGCTCTGACTTCCGATGCCAGTCAAAATCAGTTCACCAATCGAAAAGCATTAGCAGATTGGGCCGTTGATCGAAAGAAGATCGAAGATGGTGGGCCACCTTTGCGGCTGCTGATGGAACTATCTCGCCGATGAAAGGAAGAGAATTGAGCCAATCAAGCGGTGAAAAGGAAGACTAAAGGGAAAATTTCAAAAATTTCTCTGAGTCCTGGAGTCCTTGGCCATTAGCGATGGTTAGTGGATTGAACGTCCGTCGTTGTATCTAGCCAGTGAACTATCCTTCTGACGGATAGAGGCTTCAACCATCGATGCCGTAGTGATTAGTACTTCCGACAGTCGATGAGCTACGATGGATGAAGTTAGTGGATTGAACGTCTGCCATTGCGGCTAGCCAGTGAACTATCCTCCTGACAGATAGAGGCTTCAACTACCGATGCCGCAGTGATTAGTACTTCCGACAGCCGACGAGAAGAAAATTTCAAAATTTTGTTTAAGGATAAGGTCGTCGAAAAGTTGTTGAGGATCAGATCACCGATCGGGTATGTTAAAGGTTTGAGGATCTGCCGTTGCGACTGCTTAGTCAACTAGCCCTCCGACGCTGCAATAACTAGCGCTTTCGACCGTCGATAGATTTATGGCTGTGGAAGACTTAAGGAGATTGTTGGTCGTCATTGCGGAAAGATGGGTGACTAACAGGTTATGCTATTGCCAATTAGACATGGGATAATATACCATTATAGGCTGATGCAATGGAAGAAATTAGACGAGTAACTCGTCGATACAGCAGAAGAACTTAGAAGTTTCAACCGTCGAAACACCCGATGAGTAGTAGTTGACATCGCCAATCGAAAGTCTAGACGTTTTCCCACGGAAGCCGAAGTAAGAACACTTTCCGCCGTTACAATTGCTCAAAGGACTATGCACCCGATGCATAATAAACTTGGTCTCCAATGTAGATCAAAAGTATAGTTGTTTTGACTACCACATTATCGGCAGAATAGCTGGGAAGAGGTCCGATTGGGCCTAAGGAAATTAGGGTTTTTCAGAAGAATTTCTCAATAGTTTTTTGAGCACTTTTCGACTGTCTTCAGTCGGTTTTTAGCGGATTTCAACAGACTGTTCGTAGTCATAGAGCTAAATATGAAATAGAGAAAATTCTGTGTTTTAGCATAATTGTTGTTTTATGAATTTCCAGAAGAAAAGGTAAGTAAGTTTGATTTATATTAATATTATGCATATAACAGTTTGCTACGAGCACATTTGCAGAACTTTAGATAACTCCCAAAAGTAGTACTCCAGAAAGAACCGTGTGTTAAAGCCATAGGTGGTTCAGTCATGAGAACCCATGATGGGCATGATGCTCGGGATTCTTACGAGCGAGCAGAAAATGCCATGGGAGAAAATGTCTGTAATGGGAATGATGACATTGAGTCCAATGGAAGGAGATTCCAAGAGACACCGTCAGATGTTGCAGCCACAATGAGAAGCTTGGTTAAAGCCCAGGAAGAACAACATCAGTTGAATGCTTCCATATTGCAGAGTTTGACATATTTACAGAAAAAGATAGATTCTGGACGGGGTACATCAAGGCTAGAAGGTAGTAAGGGCAACACTAGGAGAAGGAGAAGGACTTCTAGTGGATCATCTGATTCTGAAGAATCTAGCGGGGATTCAAGTTCTTCTTCTCATAAAAGAAAAAGAAAGAGACACCATAGGGATCGCTCTCGGGATGAATTTAAGAAGGCTAAACCTCCTACATTTGATGGTGAGGTAAAGACTGGACAAGAGGCTGAAGCTTGGCTTCTTGGGATAAAGAAGTACTTTCAAGTGCATGATTATTCAAGAAACATGAAGGCAAGAGTTGCCATATTCAATTTGAATGGAAGAGCATCCATTTGGTGGGAACACTTCAAGCAAGTAAAGAGGATCAGTGAACAGAGACTTAAGTGGAAGCAGTTCAAGAAGTATTTCAAGCAGAAATACCTCTCTAACAGGTATTATGATGACAAGATTAAGGAGTTCCATGAGCTGATATTGGGACAGCAAACCATGGAAGAATATGCAAATAAGTTTTTGGAGCTGTTGAGGTATGCCCGGTACATCATAGATGAAAAAGTGAAGGTCCATCATTTTCTGAGTGGATTACCTCAGTCTTACAAAGATAGAATTGAGTTTTATGAACCTAGAACTCTTGAGGAAGCAATAAGGAAGGCTAAGTATTGCTATGAGCAAAGCAAAGGTAAGCCGGATTACCATAAGGCATGGAAAGAGAAGAAGAACGAGAAGTTTCACCAAAGAAAGAAAGGTGTCAAACCTTCTAACTTTAAGAATCAGCAGAAGCAACCATCCCAAGTTGCGAGTAAGCCAATTGGAGTGACAAGAGTAAAGCCTAAAGATCCACAACAGAATAGAGGGCCACTTCAATGTTGGAAATGTGGAGGACCCCACATGCGCAGAAATTGTCCACTTGAGAATGAGAGTGCAAGGCCAGTTTACAACATTCAAGAAGTAGAAAAAGTGGGTCAAGTAGCAAGGGCAGTCCCTAGGATTTATGCAGCACTAGAGGACCACTAGGCAGATCACCAGTCAACTGTGGTTGAAGTAGCAGGTAAGATTGTTGAGCAATCTGTTTCTATCTTGATTGACCCTGGTTCTACTCATAGTTACATTATTCCTAGAGTAGTGGAGATTTGTGCTTTTAAGAAAGAAAAGCATAGGAAGTCTTGGTTAGTCCAGCTAGCCACTGGAACTAAGAGAAAGGTTAGTGAAGTGGTAGAGAAATGTCCATTAGTCATGGATGGATTGGTCACTTGTGTAGATTTGAATGTTCTACCGCTTGGTTCCTATGATGTTCTCATTGGAATGGATTGGTTAGAAGCTCACAGGGTAAAGCTTGATTGCTACAATAAGACTTTCGAATGCATGAATGAAGAAGGGAACCTAGTAGTTGTGAAAGGTATTCCAAAGGTCATTTCAATAAGGCAGGTTTCAGCAATGCAGTTAAAGAAGTTCTGTAGAAAGGGTTGCCAGTTTTATGCAGCTCATATTTTGGAGACATCAAGAGATGAAACTCCTAGGTTGGAGGACTATCAGGTGTTACAGGAATTCAAGGACGTGTTTCCTGATGAGATTCTAGGGCTTCCTCCAAAGCAGGACATTGATTTCACAATTGAACTTGTGCCAGGAGCAACACTAGTGTCCAAGACACCCTACAGGATGAGTACACCGGAGATGCTGGAGCTGAAGATGCAACTGCAAGAGTTGTTGGAAAAGAAGTATATCCAGCTGAGTGTGTCTCCTTGGGAAGCACCAGTTCTATTCGTAAAGAAGAGAGATGGTACAATCAAGTTGTGTATTGATTACAGACAATTGAATACGGTTACTGTGAAGAATAAATATCCTTAGCCTAGGATTGATGACCTCTTTGATCAAATGAGGGGAGCAAAGGTATTTTCCAAGATTGACTTGAGGTCTGGTTACCATCAGGTGAGAATCAAGGATGAATACATTCATAAGACAACCTTCAAGACAAGGTATGGACACTATGAGTTTGTAGTGGTGCCATTTGGTCTCACAAATGCACCAGCTACATTTATGTGCCTTATGAATAGTGTCTTCAGCAGGTATTTGGACAAGTTTGTTCTTGTTTTCCTTGATGACATTCTTGTTTATTCTAAGAATGAGGAAGAACATGAAGAGCATTTGAGATTGACATTGAAATTGCTTAGAGAGCATCAGCTGTATGCGAAACTGAGCAAGTGTGACTTCTATAGAGATAGAATTCAGTATTTGGGTCACATTATCTCAGAGGAGGGTATATCTGTGGACCCTAAAAATATTGAAGCCATTATGAATTGGCCTATTCCAAGAAATGTGACAGATGTAAGATCTTTTATGGGACTTGTAGGATACTACCGGAGGTTTATTGAGGGATTCTCCAAAGTTGCACATGCCATCACTTCTTTACAAAAGAATGGGATGAAGTTCGAATGGACATCGAGGTGTGAAGAAAGTTTCCAGTGGTTGAAGAATCTTCTCACCAGTGCACTCATATTGAAAGTTGCAAACCCAGAGAAAGATTTTGTGGTGTGTACCGATGCATGCGAACAAGGGCTTGGAGGAGTCCTTATGCAGGACAACCATGTGATATGTTATGAGTCGAGAAAGCTGAAGGAGCATGAGAAGAACTATGCCACTCATAATCTAGAGCTTGCAGTCATAGTACATGCCCTCAAGATGTGGAGACATTACTTGATGGGTAGAATATTTGAGCTCAGAACAGACCATTGTGGTCTGAAGTATCTGTTTGATCAGCCAACTTTGAATGTTAGGAAAGCAAGATGGCTGGAGTTTTTATGTGAGTTTGATTTTGAAATCAAGCACATAAATGGAAAGGAGAATAAGGTAGTTGATGGACTTAGTAGGAAGGTACAGGAAATGCATGTGGCATCTCTTAGTATTTTCCAATCGGATTTGAGGCAACAGATTGTTAATCATGTTGCCAGAGATGAATTGTATGAGCAGGTAAAAGTCAAATTGCAGCAGCAAAGTCTTGAGAAGAGGTATGAGGGATATAAATTGGAAGAAGATGGAATTCTCACTTATAAAGGTAGAATTTATATTCCATATGTAGCAGATTTGAGGAGAGTTGTTATGGATGAAATCCATCAAGCTCTGTATTCTAGTCACCCAGGATATCAGAAGACAATTGCTATAGCTAGAAGGCAGTACTTTTGGACAGGAATGAAAAGGGATATGGCTGAGTACATTTCGAGTTGTATGTAATGTCAACAAGTAAAGGTTGAGCATCAACATCCAGTAGGTTTGTTGCAGCCCTTGCCAGTTCCAAAATGGAAATGGGAAGTTATTTCCATGGATTTCATTACAGGATTGCCGATGACTTGGAGACAACATGATTCTATCATGGTTGTGGTAGACAAGTTGACTAAGGCAACGCATTTTATACTGGTTAAGTCTACACATAAGACTGATGATATTGAAAATATCTTCATGGAGGATATTTTCAGATTGCATGGATTGCCGAAGGCAATAGTCTCTGATAGAGATGTCAAGTTCACCTCCAATTTGGAAGGGGTTGTTTGTAGATTTGGGTACAAAGCTAAACTTCAGCACTGCATACCATCCTCAGACAGATGGGCAGACAAAGAGAGTTAATCAGGTGCTTGAAGACATGCTTCGCATGTACATGATGGACAAACCAACCAGGTGGGCAGATTACTTGCACTTGGTAGAGTTTGCTTATAACAATGGATAGCATGCATCCTTAGGGATGAGTCCGTATTAAGCTTTGTATGGAAGAAGGTGTAGGACACCAGTGACTTGGGATAACCCAGTGAACAGGGTTTTGCTTGGGCCAGAATTGCTCAAGGAGATGGAGCAAGAGGTTATAAATATTAGGCAGAATCTAAAAGCAGCACAGGTTAGACAGAGAAGCTATGCAGATAAGCAGAGGGTGAAGAAGGAGTTCAATGTTGGTGATCATGTTTACCTCAGAGTGAGGGCAAGAAAGAGTTCCTTGAAGCTTGGAAGTTGTGCCAAGCTGTCACCAAGATATTGTGGGCCATTTGAAGTGCTTGAAAGAATAGGGCCAGTTGCATATAGACTTGCATTGCCTGCTAGTACTAGAGTTCATAATGTTTTTCATGTTTCTTTGCTTAAGAGATATTTATATGATCCTAACCATGTGATAAATTGGGATGTGATTCAGGTGGAACCCAAGGGAGAGTTCCGAACCGAGCCAATGCACATCCTTGACAGGAAGGTCACAATGCTCCAGAACCGAGCCATAGGTCACGTAAAGGTGCAATGGGAGCACTACGGACCTGAAGAGGCTACATGGGAGCTGGAGGATGGCATGCGATTGGCACATCCATTTTTGTTCAATTCAGCGGAACACTGAGGCGATACCAGTGTAGCATTTTGTTCAAATTTTGTAAAGCACTGAGGACAGTGCTATTGAAGGGGGAGGGGAATGTAACACCCCAGTTTTGACCCCATTTCATTAAATGTACATGATGTATATATTGTAATGAATCATGGTGTAGAGCTAATGGAAAAATCCCCACCATTGATTTAGTTGTGTTGTGTTTCGACGAACGGAATCGTTGCCGATGGTCTATCGTGGTATACGACATATATTACTTTTTGTCATCATGTAAATATGCATCTTTAATTAAAATGAACCCGAACCAGCTATGTTCACGGCAACTAAATTGAGAAGGGGCATGATTCTCATAAGGATAAGGGTGGGGGATGTCAAACCTTGGGCTATGGGGGGGAAAATCCATGTGTCACCACCCTGTTTGAATTTCCAATCTTTCCTTGTCTTATCCAACTACCACTTTAATGTTTTTGCTGAGTAGTTGAGGCAGTTATGGCTGGGAGTGGAGTGTGGCAAGATTGTCAATCCTTGCCCACACACACACTCCATCAGCAAGTTGACCCTCACGTTGGCAAGCAAAACCACCACCACCATTCTCTCCATTGTCGGCTCATCCTCACGCATAGGTAGAGTTGTTCATCCTCACGTAGGGGCGGGAGTCTTGATCATTCTCACGGATAGGATTATCCTGGTTTTACTCACGCAATTTTCATCTACATATTTTGCGGATGGTGTGGGTGTATACTTTCCTTACATTGTGTTTAACGTGGTCTTCTTTACATTTCTGGGGGCTGCTGTAGATTTTTTTGGGAGTCTTTTTGGCCACGATAGGGCCAAGAACGACTCAAGAATTGTTTTCCTTTCCCAAGCTGTGAATTGCTTGTGTGACTGCGTGTATGTAGTGGTTGGTCTTCGGATTGTGTTGGGAGTAGGGATGGGGGCTTGGTTTTCTTGATAAACCTGGTGGGTTTGGAAACCACACAGACAAAGCTAGAGGGCTGGATTTATTCTCCACAACCCCTGAATAGCACTGGAAGGGAAGTCAGGGCCTGAGGGACTATGTAGCAGAGAAGGGACTGATTCCTTGTCTTAGGTGTGTGTGGGTGTCTTAGAAGTCAGGCTAGTTCTGGTGTAGGTGTTCCTAGCTCTGTAATGGGCTCACCAGCTTAGCATTTAGCCTTTTCCAGCTCCTTGATGGCCTGATAAACCTGACCATGTTGGCTTGGCTATCTTGTTGATGGCCTAATAAACCCAACTGTTTTGGCTTGGCTATGTTTTGGTGTACCCTTGGCTATGTGTAAGCCTGCTTGTTCCTTATTCCTTGGGGAATCATGCCCAGCTCGGGGGTGGAAGCATTGCTGAGAGATTTAGGAGCATGCTAGCCTATGGTTGGGTGGAACGTTGCAGTGACGTCGCTGGTTGTAGAACGAGATCTTTATGAGATAAGTAATCTTGTCTATTTTACTCCTACAATCATATTAATGTTAATGAATATGGTGAAAATGCTAAATGCTTGTATGAATGTATGTTTCTTCTATTGTGTATGATAAATAATTATGTATATGTGTATGTTCTACTTCAATTCATTTTATTTCAGTATTTTATGAATTCACATGTTCATGGGGCTGGTTGCCCGGATGGTTAAGGCCATGGTAGCGTCCTCTTTGCCAGTCGGAGGGTCGAGAACGTTACAGAATATCAGTCCTATCGGCCACATATTTTTCATGGTATGTTTTAATAAGGTTTTAATGAATTTGATTCGCTATGTGTGCCTTGCAGGCTATTCCATCTGTACCAAGTGATCTTAATTGTGTGTGTTGCAAGCTGTGACATAATCTGTTATTGTAGAGACTTGTAAATTCCGAAGTGGGAACTGGTGAGAGGATGACTAAGAAAGATATAATGGAGCGAGCTCCATGTGCAAAGCCACCATCGTTTACATTGGGAGAGTTGAAGAAATCCATTCCACCTCATTGCTTCAACAGATCACTGCTCAGATCATTCTTCTATCTCGGATACGATCTTCTTATTGTTGTGTTTCTCTTCTATTCCACAACTACCTACCTCTTCAAATTTCCTGGCATGTTCGATTGCCATTCTGGGTTGGGTACTGGGCATCCCAAGGGTGCGTGTTGACTGGTATTTAGGTTATAGCACATGAATGCGGCCATCATGCTTTCAATGACTACTCTTGGTTGGATGATATAGTTGGGATTCTACTCCATTCATGGCTTCTTGTGCCATATTTCTCTTGGAAGTACAGTCATCGAAGACATCATAGCAACAATGACATAGTTTTAGTATTTTAGGGTTTTCTCGTGCGGGGTCAAATTAGGGTTTGAATTTCCCAGAGTTTTACCCAATCAAAAATTTAGATCTTGGTATCTAAATTTCTATTTTTAGGAGGAGAGAAATCCTATGCTCGGCTCACTCAAAAATTACTCTTCTGCGAAAAGCCCTAATTTCCTGGAGCAGTGACTAAAAATGCCCAGAATCAAATTTTGTTTCGACAGAAAGATGCGCCCTTCAATGGAGAGTTATCCTAGACTCCTTTTGTTGATGATATATGGAGAGAGACCCAAAAAGTAACTTAGCACTAGCTTCTGCAGTTGCACAGTGTCTTCTTCTCAGGTTAGCTATGATACCATGTTAGATTTTTATCATTTAATCAATATGATTTAGGATCTTATCTGAGAGAATAATATGCATAGCAATAATTACAAGAGACAAGAGACAAAAAGAGTTTCCTCGGGGAAACCATAAAGGAGAAAACCCCGCAACTTCCTTAGAGATAGAATGAGCACCAATGGCAAAAGTAAAACCCAAAAACACAAAGATGATCTTCGACGACTCATCTCTCTCTCACTTGTGCGAGCTCCGTCTCTCTCACTCATATGCTACAGTTGAGTGAGTGTGTGTTGCAAATAGAGAGGCTCACTCTCTATTTATACTACTTTCTGACTTGACAATTACTTACCAGGGCCTACTTCTCTAGAAGAGTCCAATAACCCTAGTGCCCCACAACTATGCGGACTTTTCCCCCCGATCAACAAGGAGGGTTAACCTCTATGAATTTACATGAATTGATTACATTAATGATTCTCCTGATAGGAACATCGGGGACCAATGAAATACAATATATGAAATATACAAGTGAATACGTTCCGAAGTTACAAATACATCCACAATATAAGCAATCAAAGGATTATACTAATTATTGTAATTATACCATATCTAACCATTCAATTAAAGAATCATAATTATCATGCCTATTACTAAACTAACAGTGAATTGACAGAATGAAGGAAACCATTAATTATATTTTGGTTCACCTCCAACCACACACTAATATTTAAATAAATAAATATTATAGTTTTACAAACCAAACGTCCGACTATTTGCGGTAACGAATCTTCCCAAATCCAAGCATGGGAGTAAGACCATTGGAGGATGGAAACCATTGCATAAGAAATTAAATATCACAAGTATATATTTATTTATCAAAATCAAATCTATATACAACACACAAATCCCATCAAATATTTTACGTGACAGTAAGCCCATCGCATATGGTAGCCCGAGCAATTATTCAGGTATAGTAAGCTAGATCTAAAAATCAAAAGGAATTTAAACCAAACACATGCAATTACATTTTACAACCATGATATAAATCTATGACAGATAATTCAAGAACACTCTGTGGAAATCAGAAAGAATCTATGGGTCATATTAAGAGTTGAATATAAACATTCTTTTCAGAACATGGTGGCTGCAAGACAATTATGTTGGAATCCACATCCTTGAAACAAAAACCCCATTAATTTATTTAATTTATAGGTGGTAGTAAGTACTTCCACGTTGGTTCCACAAAATAAACCCTTTTAAAACTTAAAACACGCTACAATGCACATAACCAACAACAAAAAACGAATGTTGGAATAGAGAGGTCGTAAATATATTTGTCAGTTAGGGTTTAAACCCTAAAGGTTGAATTAAAAACACTGTAACTTATCTTGCGTGAAAAGGGAGCCCAAACTTCCATCATGGACCCTTTTCTCAAGCAAGAAGCCACCGACACTAACAAAAATGAAACAATCAGCGATTGGTGGTAAATGGTAAATGGTTTGAAACATGGTAAGATTTTTTTTTATTTCTCACCTTGGTGGTCTAAGATGCAGGACTGGGAGTAGGTGACCCTAGCGCCATCTGAACCAGTGCTCTTAACTCTCCAACCAACCGGCCACAGTCAAAACCTTAATCATTGCAAATAATTTTAACACAGTAAGAAACTATGCATACATGCTTACTTAGTGGATTTGTAGAGAGGTCCAGGGGATGGATCCTCCGGGATTCCCTTATCCCACCTCTGCCTGTACCAAAACAAAAAAATATCAGTGTTTACAATGAATTTCATAAACTACTTAATAAAACCTTGCAGAGTTGAAAAAATAGTCCCTTACCTGGTAAAGGGCAGTCTTGAAGCTCAAGATGGTGGTTGGGTATGTTGGAAGTGAAGAAACATGCTACAGGCAGTTGTTGGAGACATGAAAACCACAGGTACACCTTGGGAAGCAACCAAGAGAATTCCATAAAAACCGTGGGTAAATTTTCACGCCCAAACCCCTCTTATAATCACCATTGATAGAGCAGAGCTTAGACTTTTGTAAACTTACATACCAAACACCAAAACAATGAAGGGTTCATACCAACAACATGACACATTAAACCCTGTTGAAACCCTCGGCATCGTGTTTCACAAGTGGATGACCGAGATGCATTCTCGAGCCAACAATAAAAGCCTGGATGTGTTGTCAACTCGCAGCCAAGGAAACACATTAAAACCACAATTCAACCAAGGTATCAAACCTTTTAACTATCATAACTCACAACCAAAATCAATCATCACGTTCAATCATTACTTGTATGCGAAGATTCAAACTATGGTGGAAACCTCATATCATTATAACAATATAAAATCGTCACCACAATTATAACCTTTATATTATGTTCCAGCTATGGTATAAAAACCATACTCGAATGTTTAAATATACAATCTAAACATAAATTATTTTAACCATTGCGCTATATGACCAAGTTCCTTTTCCATGTTATACCTTATAACATTGCAATTAGGAACCAAGGTGGGGCCTTGAATCCTTTAAACACTTAAATAGATGGAATTATGGGATCACGACTATACCATAGTCTCCCAAGTAATGTTATATGTGCATAGGTCTTATATGCCATATAGTTAAGTTAGAAAAATGAAGGCTAAGACTTAGTTTAGGGCTAAGTGAACCTTAGTAAACCTAAACAAGATAAAAGGAACAAAACATCACCTGTGGGAATGACGGAAGTTGATGGTAAACCTTGTAAACATCAACATTTTGTGCAACATGTCATATAGAAGTTTCAATAATTGTGTAAGCAACTTACAAATCCATAACATATGTATTTTATATTAGATTCTAGCAGGCATATCTTGGGCCAAAAATAGTCTTCACATAAATTGCACAAGAAAATATTGAGGAGAATAATATTAGAAAACTTCCATTTTCTATATTCAGTAATACAATGGTGTTACGATAAATACAATTTCAATCATGTAGATATATACCATCTAAACCTGACTGATTAGGTAACTAGAAGTGTCTTAAATCACTATCGGAGCTCACTAGTCTAATTCCACATGTCTAATTCAGTTATAATAAGTTAAAACTAGTTAAACTAGTTAAACCGATGAGGTAGGTGATAGAAGGCGCCTACTCCCATGCAGATATACAAAATTGGCACTAACTAAACTGAAATACATCTAATTGAATGTAACTGTAGATTAACTTAGCATAAATACTTACCTACCACAACCAACTGATGGGGGTTGTTGGTGGCACTCAGAGTGACTCCTAAAATGTAGGGATTGGTCTCATAGGCACATAAGCTCATGCATTAAGTGGAAAGTAACATATCTATGTGTTCCCCACACTCTAGTGTTTTTTACTAGTGGACCCAGTGGCACTGGCAGACCAAAAGGATTTGGTGGACCCAATGTCATCAAACTTAAGTAAATGACTCTTATAAGTTAGGTATGATTATCTAATAGACTATAAATGGACAAGGAGCCAAAGGGAGGATTAATAATAATCCTAAAACCCCCCTTTAATCCTAACTTTGTACGACTTGGGCCCTTGCAACTAAGACCAAAGGTCACCCATTACAATCCAAAACTAAAAATTCTATTTGTCCATGAAAAATTAAGGGTAAAGGCAAAACCGCATGGGGAAAATCCTTCCTCAAAAATGGACATGGAATAGAATTTAAATGAATATCTTCACTCTGTCTTTTTTCTTCACTTGAATAAGCTGGATGCACCACTTCTTGATCAAAACATTTGTATATTTGTTGTAGATTCCTTGATCATGTATCAGATGTTTAATCTTGTGTAGATGAAAAGCATGAGAAGAAGCCCCTTGTAGCTCATCTTCTGGTGACGAAGGAGCATCATATGAGTTCTCTTTGATGTGACAACATGAAATATTAGATTCGAACATAAAATCATAGATGGAAAATAGATATGTGCAATCGTCTCCTAACCAAAGAACATCAATAAAACGGCAAGCACACTTTCAAGTCTAACTGCATAATGGTGAACCCGATCATGAACCTTTTTGCCAAACTGATGTAAAAAATTTCTAAGTCTATAATAGATCTTATGAGGCTTTGATATATCAGACATTAAGTCATATGGAGTAGCAAGCAACCAAGGTATAGTGGATCAAAAATATGGTTGAGCTATAGTAGGAAAACTAGGTTCAACTAGTCTACATTGACAATTGGGAAAATATGGTGAGCACAAGGATCTAGAATTCGAACTAATAGAATTTATATCAGACAAGAATGTTTTTAACAGCAGCCCTCTTATATCCAATGATAAGGAAAACCAACCAATTATACAAAGCAAAGAGATGATAACAAATTTCACGAGTGATACAATATAGGAAACCATGAAATTGTCTAGTTTACCAACTGAGGAGTTTGGGAGTTGTAGGGTCTTCTGAGTATCAAATGGATGGGACATAGGTGTCATAACATGCAAATCAGGATAAAAAACATCTTCTAAATATGAGAAAGAAGAATCTGAATGTATTTTGAAGGATTCAAATGAAGACAAATCAGAAACCAGATGTAAAAAACTAGTATTGAGAGGAGATGGCTCTGCGAGACTCACAAGTATTTTTTCAAGGGGAGGCAAAGAGATTTCTGATTCTGATATATTAGAATGAGTACCAAAATCAGAGACATCAAAAAATTCTTTATTCTAGCGACCAATGCATGATCATCATTACCTTTGAATTACACAGTGTTATAGTGCCCATGGGGATCAACATATTTTTCCCTTCTTTCAAAATCTAGAACATCAATGTTGTTTCTTTCGAGCAATTGAGTCATGACATCCATTTTCTTTTTAAATCAAGAATTTTCATTGTGATAAGATTTGCTGCAATACGTGCATTGCGATCGTCCTTTCGTGTTGCCCTTCTTCTTGAAATTTGAGCCTTCATCAGTAGAGTTAGAACCTTCATCTTCGTAGTCTGACTTTGTATTTTTCTCCTTCACTTTTAGCTTTCCTTTGGACTTGATATTCTTGCTTCCAAGAGCAGCAAGTACATGACCCTTTGAGGCTTTGAGAGTTCCAATTTGAATCAGCTTGATATTCTCTTGTGTGAGAGAATCTATGAATGCATCCAAGGATGGAATCCTCCAATTTCGAATTGCAAGCTTAGTAGCATAGAATGTTGACACAAAAATTGAGTATTCCAGACCTCGCTTTGATAGAATGGAGAGGATTAACTGATCTTATTCCTTTGTAATACCACACTACTTTAGAAAGATTACTAGTGACTTAAACTTGGTGATGAATTCCTCAATGGTTTTGAATTCACTTGGTCTCAATGGGATCAACTCATTCTCCAATTGATGTCCTCTAAGTTCATATTGCTTTTCAAAGAGGGATTCAAGTTTTATACGCAGTTCATTAGGGTTTGTCAAGCCATCAAGATGAAAAAGAAGTTTAGGAAAGAGAGAGAGACAAAGCAAGCCATAAGCTTCATCCTTCCTGTTATGCCACCTTACTTTCTCAACAACTACATTAGGCTCGATTTCGAAGGCCATAATAACTTTGTAGAGACCTTTGCTATGCAATAGTATCTCAATCTTGGCTTTCCATTCATAATAATTGAATGAAGTCGAGGTTACTATCTTATATAGATCCATTCTCTGTTGTTGTGCTGCTGGTGAGAGAACTGAATACCTGCACAAAACTATAAAGACAATTTCTGTTTAGCGTGACTAGGCTCTGATACCATATTAGATTCTGGCGGGAAGATCTTGGGGCAAAAACAGTCTTTACATAAATTGCACAAGAAAATATTGAGGAGATTTAGAGGGATGATTTTAAGGAACCATACTTATTTAAAAGTGTATACTATGTTGACGAATATTACCAATTCTTAAAACGCCAACTATAAAATGATTCGCGATATTTTTCAAAAAATATTTTAATTTCCAAAGGTTTTATATCGTTTATATAATAATTTGGCAATTTTTAGGGTGAAAAAATTTTACCCCATCGAAATTGGGCGAAAGAGGGCTTCAAAAAATGCAAAATGGTGAATCTTTTTTGGGAGAAAAGCATGGAAAAATAGCCCATTGGGCTAAAATTCGCCCCTAAAATTATCCCTGGAGGAGAATAATATTAGAAACCTTCCATTTTCTATATTCAGTAATACAATGGTGTTACAATAAATAGATTTCCAATCATGGGGATATCTACCAACTAAACCTGAGTGACTGGATAACTAGAAGTGTCTTAAATCACTATCGGAGCTCACTAGTTTAATTCCACATGTCTAATTCATTTAATAATCACTTAAAACTAGTTAAAATAGTTAAACTCATGAGGTAGGTGAGAAAATGCGCCTACTCCCTTGCAACCATGAAAATATGACACTAATTGAACTCAAAGACATCTAACTGAATGTATTTGGAAATTAACTTAGCATAAATACTTACCTACCATAACCAACAGACGGAGGCTACAGGAGGCACTCATAGTGGCTCTTAAAATGTAGGGATTGGTCTCAGAGGCACATCATATCATGCATGCACATGCAGTAAGTGGCAGATAACCTCTCTATGTGTTCTCCACACTCTAGTCGTTGTACGAGTGGACCTAGTCGCACTGGAGGACCCAAAGGATCTAGTGGACCCAATGGCACCAAACTTAAGATGACTCCTAAGTTAGGTATGATGATCTAATAGACTATAAATGGACAAGGAGACAAAGGGAGGATTAATAATAATCCTAACATTTTAGATCACATTAACTAATACATGTAGGAACATAATGATATGTTTAATAATTATTTATTTATTTATTTATGGAAATTAGAGGTCTCTGACACAGTGTCTCAATAAGGGTCCCTTCCCTTTGTTTTAGTTTCTTTCTTTTCCTTTTGTGCCCTTTCTTTAGAGGATAAGTCAGTTTTCAAGTCCAAAAGTGAAACTATGAGAGAGAGGTGGGTAGGGTTTTAGAAGAAGTCGTCATTTTTAAGCTATGTTAATGAAGGAATTAATGGGACTACCTACCAAGCAGATCAACAATTTATCAACTATGGAATTTACCAAGCATCAGCAATCTATCAACTATGGAATTTACCAAGCATCACCTACAGAACTTTAGATATGTTTTTTTTTTAGTTCTAGCTACTAATTTTGGTAAGATGTTCTTTTCAATTTTTTTTATAAATTTGATAATAATCTTAAAAACAAATCTGAATCCAACAATTTTGTGTTTTTTGCTAAACATGAACTTGTTTTTGTTATTTTACTATTGACTTGTGACTAGACTTGTACATTTCCACTACTTCCAAGTTACAATTTATAGGTATTGTTTCTAAAAATATTTCACATATCTATTCACATTTTTTTTAAATAGTAACATTTTATTATTCATGTAGTCTTAGTAATTGGTTGAAACAATTGCTTTAGTGGTTTCTTCTTATCCATTTATAGCCAAAGGAAATTAAATAGCCCAAAGAATAAAGCAACACTTTGATAAGTTTTTACCCTCACCCTCGTACCAAATTGCCCCCCCTCCCCACAAAAAGAAGTTGAGAATTAAATTGAACCCCATGGTTGTCAATTTGGATGAAAAATATCACATCATTGCTTAAACTTGTGCCCTAAAAATGGTTTTTACGAGAATTAGCCTTTTTATTTTGGTATGTGGAAGTTCATCTCCAATAATAATTGAGCAATCCAAAACAATCCATACTCTAGGTTCCACCTTTTGTTTGTTTCCTAAATTTATCACTTAATGTACATAAAATGCAAAATGCCCACACATGTTACTTTTTAGTTGTGTGTCACTCTTAGTAGGCCTTTTTTGTTCCACCCTCTATTTTGAGAGTACATCAACGAAAAACATGGGAGTAAATGATTTTATTATTATCTTTTAAATGGAAATGAATGCCTTACAAAAAAACATATAGATTATTTTTTCTTAAGTTTATTGTTTAATGTACTACATATGCATAACTTTGGTACATGATACTTTTGAGTTGTGTATAGATTTTAGTAGGTTGTTTTGTTTCATCCTAGATTTGTAAAGCACAAAATTAACTACAAAACATGAGTAAATAAGTTTATTATTATCTTTTTAGCAAACATCTCAATAAACATTATGCTTTCACTTGAAAATTAAATTTTTTAATAAAAACATTATTATTAAATTGTTAAAAAAAATTATTATTAAATTGTCAAATAAACATTATTTATTATTATTGAAAAGTATTTTTTTTATTAAAGAAAACTATTTTTTTGTCCCAAGAATTATTTTTTCACAAAAACACAAAAACTGTGATGAGCAAGGTTCAAAAGGTCAACAGACATTAGTTGGAAGGGCAGAGTTGAAATGAAATTCCAACCATGCTTCCGATTCATTCGAGCTCCAATAATCAATGACGTAATATTAACCTTCTGGATAAAGAATGGCATTTTGGTGAAGTTATCTCCATCTAAGTATAAAGAGTGACCTCTAACTTCCAACTTCAAGTCGTAAAATCGTTTTTGGTACACCTGCCTTTGCGTTTTCGTATGCCTTTACGCTTCTCTTCAACCTTCATATTAATCAATCCCCTCGCTTCCTATAAATAACCAGCAACGAATTTCTCTTCATTATTCGTCTCTATGGAACTTGCTGCGCGTATTCGCTTACAATAACTCTCTCTCCGCCGGCCTGCGCTCCGTGAACCGGGTATTATAAATTCTTTGGCATTTGTCCCACTTTTGCTGTTTTTATTTCCTTGGCATCGCACAGTTTTGCTGTTTTAATTTCCTTGCCATCGCATAGGGTTTGCTGTAATAGACAAAATATTTAAATCTTTAAATCATTTTTTGGTTTGTAATGGTTTTGCCTATGCCTGGTCTACATCTTCTTTTCTTCCTAAATTGTTGGTAGATTGGCTGATTGTTGTCAGGCTTCTTCATAAAAGTGTGAACTGGTTAATAGATTGGTGTTTCAGTAATTTTAAAGTGATTTTTTTTAGGTGTTTTAAAGACTTGATATCACTTTAACGAACTGTTAGAAATTTATAAGGAAATTCATATATGTTGTTAGAAATAGCTATTAAACTTTATCTCTGTGTTTTAGATAACCGTAATAATTTTTTCTTATATATTCATGTAAACAATATACATGATCATGTCCATTCAGATTCTATATAATAAACTACAAATTGGTTTTATAACATGCCGAGGGTACAAGGAAAAGATGCCACCTTTCTCCTGGTCGAATTTGGGAGTTTGAAGTAATAACAGCTGTCACTTTAAAGCAAAAAGAGACTTGTACTTCACAAGATTTTCCGAAGGGAACACGAAGCCAAAGCAGTAGTCCGTGAAGGAACCTTCTTCTTAAAGTAGTGCTGTTTTTTTAAGAGTTCGTCCGACTTGTGGTTGAGCAAATTTATACATAATAATAGGTAACTAGATAACTGAGACATAGATATCCAGGGATTATAACATGACACTTGATTATATGAGTGTCGTCCAAATTTAATAATTAATAATTTCAAAAAAATAAAAAATAATTTAATTAACATGTGATAAGTAGAGTTATTGATAGTTGTAAAAATTAAAATTAATCTTCAACTATTCAACTATTAGATACAACTACTAGCTTAACTCCATCTATTATTAGATACAACTATTAGCTTAACTACAACTCTAATTACTTACGGCTTAGTCCAAGTACATTTGGAATCTAGGAGTCTAGCTAATGTGCAGTCACGTAAGAGTCGAACTCCAAATAAAATAGTTCGAACTCTTAATAAATTCCTTTGAACTCGTGTGATAGCTGCACTTAGTGGCATGGTATTGTGAAACTCATGTGACACTCGAACTCCTCCTACCAATTGGGACTCCACTTAATGTGCATAACGCTTAGTCGAACTCCATTTGAAGCTAGAAGTCAGGATAACTCATAGCTCTTTTATTAACTACAATAGATTTATATTAGCTTAACTATTAGATACAACTATTAGCTTAACTCCAATGATTCTACAACTATTAGCTTAATTTCAACTCTAATTACTTACGGCTTAGTCCAAGTGCATTTGGCATCTAGGAGTCTAGCTAATGTGCACTCATGTAAGAGTCGAACTCCTAATAAAATAGTTCGAACTCCTAATAAATTCCTCTCAACTCATGTGATAACTACACTTAGTAGCATGATATTGTGCAACTCATGTGACACTCGAACTCCACATACCAATTAGGATTTTAGTTAATGTGCATAAGGCTTAGTCACGATAACTCAGAGCTCTTTTATTAACCAAAATAGATTTATATTAACTTTTAAATTAACTATTAATCGTTTGAGCTCCTTATAAACAATTATAAACTAGCACCTCGAAGTCGAGTTAATTAGTCAAACTGCGCATTTTACAGTTGGGAGTTGAAGTAAAATGCAGTTTGTGTGATAGTATAATTCCTAATAAAATCCTCTGAACTCCTAATAAATTCCTCTTAACTCATGTGATAAGTGCACTTAGTGGCATGGTAATGTGCAACTAATGTGACACTCCAACTCCACGTACCAATTGGGAGTCCATTTAATGTGCATAAGGCTTAGTCCAACTCCTTTTGGAAGCTAGAATTCAAGATAACTGGAAGCTCTTTTATTAACTACAATAGATTTATATTAACTTTTAAATTAACTATTAAATAGAACTATTAGCTTAACTCTAACATGAAGATACAACTATGAGCTTAACAACCACAATTTAAGTGGGGAAAAAAATTTACAACTATTAGGTTAAGTCCAATGATGATACAACTTTAACTTAACTTCAACTCCAATCACAAACTTTAATTGAACTGTAACAGTTGATATATTAAATTTTAAATTAACTATTAAATACAATTATTAGTTTAAATCCAATGATTTTACAACTATTAGCTTAACTTTAACTCTATTCACAATTATATTGGGATTACTATTAGATTAACTCCAACATTGATACAACTATTAAATTAACTTCACTGGTGATATATTCCTCTAGGCTTATTCCAAACATATTAATCTTATTAATATGGTTGTTGCTAGTTCCTTCCTATGAATGCAAAAATACCAGTGATAAATTGAGGAATACCAGTCATATCCACATATATTTTTCATGGTATGTTTAAGTCAGGTTTTAATGAATTTGATTCGCTGTATGAGCTTTGCAGGCTGTTAATGCATCTGTACCAAGTGATCTTAATTGTGCGTGTTGCAGGCTGTGACATAATCTGTTATTGTAGAGACGGCCTGTAACTTCCAAAGTGGGAACTCTGACCAAGAAAGATATAATGGAGCGAGCTCCTTGTGCAAAGCCACCACCGTTTACGTTGGGAGAATTGAAGAAAGCCATTCCACCTCACTGCTTCAACAGATCATTGCTCAGATCATTCTTCTATCTCGGGTACGATCTTCTTATTGCTTCGTTTCTCTTCTATTCCACAAACACCTACGTCTTCACACTCCCTGGCATGCTTGGATGGCCATTCTGGGTTGGGTACTGGGCAGCCCAAGGGTGCGTGTTCACTGGTATTTGGGTTATAGCACATGAATGCGGCCATCATGCTTTCAGTGAT